>BQNB010025129.1:0-14129 GCA_026074375.1 Tanacetum coccineum
ATTTTGACCTTTTGCCTTGGTTAAGGGCATTTGGTTGAGATTTGCATTTGTGATATTTTATATATATATACTATCTGACGAATCACTCCGCTAAGGAGCGCGGGGTTATGCGTTTGTTTTCGATTAATAGACTGCTATTTTAACAATTATGAAAGTAAACAAAAGCAAACATCAACATTGTTGAAAAAACCAACAAAATAGCTATCCTGGAAAAAGAAATACTATATATATACGTTAGGTACACCGGACGATGTTGAGATACAGTTGCTTGAAATATTTGTTGTTGAACCCGCTGGCCCGGTTGTCCGAATTCCTTCGCCCGCTGATCCAGTGCTAGGCCGTATGCTAATAAATCATCCCACTATGGCTCTAATGTGGCTTACTACTTCTCAATATCGTGATGTTGTTCCACAACACAATCCTCTACATAACCGACAATAAGTTCATATACTCGGTTGTATCTGAATATGTATAAGCATGTATTGTTTTCCTAATTTTATTACATAAAGAACCATAGCTCATGTTTTCGTTCATCACATGTCAATAAATCAGACAATAGTAGAAAAAGATTGGCACCCAACAACTAAATCCTTAAATATTTCTACAAACAAAATTATGAACACTCATTTGAAACTTTAAGTAGGAAAAGTCAAGAGAAATGCATACCTTCATTCTCAACGTGTCTTGACTGATAACACCCTGGACTTCAACTGTTCTCTTTCTGTCCATAACTTTTTCCTAATCGTCTACACAACGGGAGAGCCTACAATACATAAACAACAGCAACGCCAGTTACCTTGGGGCAACATCTGTTTGTGATCATTGTTTCCTTATGAGCTCATGCCACTGGTTCCAACACCCTCGCCAGCGTGTGTAAGAAATAAATGAGCAAAGGTTAGCATACCACTATTTTAGACGGTAGAAGAAAACAAAAAAACAGAGCTGAGAACGCGCAAGCCCAAGTAAATAGACAACCGTGACGGTGCATACCTTGGAGACCGAACGACCACAAAATAAACAGAAAAAGAAATATTATATTAAAAGAGTGTTTGCCCTAGATTACTGAGATTTGTAAATTCTGATGTAAAATTATATTTTTCTGCTTCTTATATTGAGTTTATGCAAGTTAGCTCCGTGTTGACACCTATTTCTTCGATTCTCATCCTAGTGTTCCATAAGTAAACTTGCTTCATACGTATAACTTCTCAATATCAATGTTCTAAATATTTTTCATTCTGTTTATGAAAATTACTGATTTAATTAACACGACTAGATACATATTCGTGAAATTTTCTAATCCAATGTATCATGCGTAGCACAGTTGCATATTTTGAACTTGTTTTAAGATCAAAAGTAAAAAAAAAGTTTCTAGTAAAGCAATGGTTAATATAGAGTTCACGAACATCGATTATGAGTAACTTCCATTGAAGATATGGTAGGAATAACCGGTGGACGTAAAGGTATGTCTGCATCTTTGTTAAATAATCTACCTATGTGTTACTTCACTTATGTTCCCACTAACCAAAAACTTGAAAATTTTGTTAACATGATGTAATTATAGTTAGTAGTTTTTTTTCATGAAGTTACAAGGGATTATGTACCTCAAATCTTAAAGTCCGATAAACTCGAAGTAAAAGAGTAGAAAACCATCATCATATATATGTTCAAGTATTCCCGCTTTTAATAAAGAAAGAAAGTAAAAATTAAAAGTTTGACCAACTCTTCGAATCAAAACCAAATTGACCAACTCAAAAAGAATAACTATTTCTAACTTAGCACGAGCTTAAAGTTTAAGTTTTTGCTGAAGAGCTCGTATTGGGGGTTTCAATGGCCTTAAAATAAGAAGGTCCGTAAAAATACATAAACCTAAGAGGCAAAGAACAAAACCAAACTTTGATACACTACCAGAGCTCGACAAGGGTATTTGGTAATATGTTGTTAAGAATGTTGCTCTTTTTGTCACTTTGGTATCCAAAGTAATTTATCGAGTTTTGTTTGTATGAAGATAATAATACCTCTTTCGTGCGCATCCTTCCATATCATAAAGTTGACATCTCTTCAACTGAATCTACAAAAAGTTACTAATTTTAATGGGTGAAAAACCGTTATACCGTAATGTATTTGGTGTATGAAAGCACAATGGACACTCCAAGAAGCATAACTTTCATTGCACCAAAATTCTTCTCAACTTCCTATAATTCTTGTATTCACAAATGCATTTGCATATTAGTCTTCGAAAGCGTCAATTCCTTTACAAATGAATAACTTTCCTACTTAGATTTAAAAGTAACGGCTCGTTTACTTATACAAATCGATAATGTTCTCAAGATACAAACTCGCCACAATCAATTCTTAACATTCAGATTAATTGATTTTGCTTTTCTTATGTAATCACTTGACCGTAATATAAGCAATCTGATGTGCTGTCGTGTAGATTGTATTTTATGATTATCAAGTTTTAAATTTATATTTAGCCTACTTATCCTAAAACAACACTCTAACGGGCAGTGTACCCGGTCAAAGACTAAGAGCGAAAAAGTTAACCTTATATTCTATCGGTATTTTATTTAGTCAAATTAGTCTAATTAATTCTATGTTATTTGTAATTATTGTTAAACTTATGCTAAATCTAGTTCTATTGATGAAGAGGGGTTCAGCCTTAAAGACTAGCACAAGTTTGTGGTGACTTAAATCAATTCAAAACACAATAATCAAACAAGAAGATAATCAATAGATAAAAGATTAGTCTAGCCAAATAGAAGAAAACTGTATTAGTCATATTAAATTCGATTAAACATTGGTTTGTTTGTTTAGGGTAATGAGTGCTTATCTCAAGGTGGCATATCATTCTTAAGACTTAGGTGGTACTTCTTCTTAAGACATAGACATGTTGAATCATGTCACGATTAACACATCTGCTTAAAGCATCCATTTAGTTTATTTATAATCTATCTCAGGGATTAAAGCAATGGTGATCTTGTTAAACCCTAGCCCATTGGGACGTTACCCACTTACTGCTTGACAACATTTTATATACTAGTAGTCCAATGTCTAAGTCTTTACCAAAAGAAGAAGAACGCTATGAAAGGCCACGTACTAGTATAACTTATTCCCTTAAGAAATTGGTAAAGATAGAACATTATTTATGATCCTATTGGTCCAGATATATAAAGGACGCAAACATGGGAGAGAAATCCAGGTATATAGATCGACTTAGTCAGTTCACTTGGACCCAGTTGAATGATGAGTCGGCATACTCAAGCACATAAACAAGTATTGAAATGGATAAAGAGAATTTAAACAGACAACGATTAATTAGCAATCGGGATTTAAACAAACCAAAAACATGAATCTTTATTAAAAATGGCTAATACCCAAGGGCATTAGCGCATTAACCTTTGTAATAAACAGAAATATCAATACAACTAAGGTAACTATACTGACGTTAACGATGATACCAACAATTGATTGATTATTAAAGTACAAGAATTACACGGTGTCTTCTATGAAATTATGTATCGATGCTTGACCTTGGCTGCTCTTCTTCTCTTCAGAAAATCAAACTTTGTGTTTATGGTATAAAGAATATGATTAAGCACACCAAAAACTCATTTTTGAGTCTTCTATTTTTAGTCTCTAAAAATGAGTCGATACGTCGTATTGAATGAGGTCAATACTATGTATTAGTAGAATTCCTTGGAGTACGCACCACATTCATAATAAATCATATTACCTATCGTCAATCACATTTACTGCAGGATCTTTGACTGTTGACCAACTGGATATGGCGTATATAATCAACAGGATACGCCTAATTGGATCTTAAACATACGCAATTTATTGTGAAGTCCATGCGCATATATGCTGTATCTTCTTTGCTGGATACGGCGTATGTAGTCAGAATAAGCAATCTTCAAATATCTTCGTTTAAGCTCCAAAATGCACGCCTTTTAGCTTGTATTCACAATGTACTCCATAATTACTGCAATTAACAACTTTAAGCAATTAAGTAACAATTCTTGCAATAACTATATAAAAGTGGGTAATTTTCTTGGGATAAATGATGCTGTAAAAGTAACGTTATTTGATGTCATCAAATATCCCCCACTTGATTCCTACTTGTCCTTAAGTAGACTTTAGAAATTTATTGAAAATGTATCCCAACCGGAGTTAAGGATTTTTTTTCCTTTAAGCATTCTTTCATTTAATCACCTGTACAAAATCAAGCACCTCACACAATAAAGGAAATAAAAACACTTAGATCACTCAACTAATCTAGGTGGTAACATTTAATAGGTACGCTCAATTGCTCAATCGTGATTAGTATTCTATCATAAGATTGGCAAGGATATACATCTCTACCACTAGAGCAAAGGAGTAACAAGTTTAAAAAGTTAAATTAGGTCAATAGGCTTAATGGGTTGGATCACTCTTTTCAACGTCTATTCGATGCCAATATTTCAAAAAAGGTGACAAAGACCATACATACACATCCGTAACGAAAGAATAGACACATATTGTTAGGATTAAAAGCCTTCTTGAAGTTACTGCTACTAAGTTAATGCTGCTGGTGTATAAGTTACTACTGCTTGTTAAAAGTTAATGTTGCTGGTACAAAGTTACAACTGCTGAGAGATTACAACTGCTGAAAGATAAAGATTGCTTGAAGATCAAGATTACTTATGAGATAAGGATTATTATTTATAGGACTCCTTTGTGTATAAAAGGAGGTCCTAGGGCATAGAGTTTTATGTATCTTAGTTATATAATTCATAGCTTCAAGGTTTTGTAAACCTAATACTAGTTAGAGTATTCGTATTAATATATTGAAGCTTTGTTTATTAATTTGTGTGTTTAATAGAATTATTGTTCTATTGCTTATTCTTCTTATTGATCAAAGATTAGATTTCGCATAGTCTTTGATATATATTTACAAAGTTTCTACCATGGTTGTGTAGGATTTATCTTGCCTAACTAAACCTTACACAAGCTAAGGAATTCAAGATCTATTCAAGTGGGATCAACACGTATGACTGCATTCAAACCTTAACTCGAATTAGCTAAAGAATAGGATTAGTAGTCTTTTCCAAAGGTCGTAAACCAGCAAGGGTGCAAAACATATATACATGGCCGTAACTACAAAATAGACATATAAGATTGCATAATCCCCCCACTTGAGTTAAACCAAGGGTTTAGGACAAAGTGTAATACGGGGTATGGATCTTCTAACTTTCACCAAAAGTAATAAACCAACAAGGTGGCTGAATCACACATACATGGCCGTAACGACGGAATAGACAAGCATAATTTGATCTCATCCTTATTCGAGTAAACCCTAAGGTTAGTTGTTAGGAAAGGGAAATAAATTGTTGTTAAATTAAAATTCATAAAACAAATAGATTAAGCCTGAACAAATAACGTATATAGTTGCTAGTAACTTTCCTGACCGTTCTCATGATAAAGACTCAGGAGTATACACAAAAACGTCTCGATCATAGAATGACAAAGACAACCTAAGTTGGCGTTCCCATAACGGTTAACTTCCTAATCATCCATACTTATACATACTTTTACAAGATAAGTGGTGATATCGACCACTTTATACAAAACTATACATCGTTGATTTTTACCACATATCAATGAATAATCGATCCTCTAAGTAATTTATCGGTTTAAGTTCAACGAACTGACTATTTTCATTCTTTCCTTCTTTTTTTTGCTCTGATTTTCTATTTTCCATTTTTTTCATAATACACTACGAATCTTTGGTGCAATTTCACCATCTTCACCATCATAATTCATCCAGATAATTTTTCTTTAAACACTTCATCTTTGGACATAAAATATAATTGCGAAAGTAGCAAAAATACACGACCTACATACTTCTACATTCCCAATGCATTGTGCAATTTCCTAACCTAACCAGAGATAGAAAATTTCACTTTGACATAGGAAATACAAAACTTTACATAAAAGCAACTAGCAACTTTAATTAATAGGCTTAATCTACAGCGTAGGCTAAGATGTAAAGTTGTAACGAAATAAACATTTGGTGATAAACATGAATGGTTCAACAGGTTTTTCTAAGGGTATCTTACTCTTATAGTGAGAGTAAGCAAAGGGTTATACATGGGTTAACTAACCAATGTATTTAGTTAATATTACAACATTTAGGCTTTTTGGTGTATTCCTAGAAATTTACCAGTTAAACAGGTTACTCCATCTAAATCCATATTACTCATTATTTTGGTCTCGAGTGATATACCAAGCCAAGTTCTAAAGTCCACTACATCACAGGCACACTCATAATTTTTGTGGAATTTTCGGTAAATGTTTGGAAACAGAATAGTCTTAATTCTTACAATTTGTCACTAAGGGTTATTTGTGCGCGAGGTTATGTAACTAGCAATTTTACAAAAGTATGTAATTTTTTTTAATTAGACATAATTTTAAGCATATAGCATATTATTTATAAAAAGAAGGACAGGTAGGCGTTCTAATTCTCCATCCCCCACTTAAATTATACAACGTCCTCGTTGTATAAATAAAACAGTTAAAGAAAATGGGAAATAGAATTAGAACGAGGAACTCCCCTGATATTTTGCTCGAGATGATTCTCCAATTTGAGTTCTTGAGCAAAAGTGTTTTAAAGAGGCATCAGAATGCCCGTATGAGTTCAACACACATCTTTTTCCAGAGTATATCGTCACCAATTCGTCAATTTCTTCACAGTAAGGTCCTGTATAAAAGTTATAGAAGAAAAATGTGCAATTCTATCTCGGTTTTACAATGGTTAATATATAGGAAACTAAATATAAATACTGTACAAGAAGCCAATATGCCGTACCCGAAACCCAAGGATACGCCGTATTGCAGCCTGTATAAACAAAACTGTCTAAATAGTGGTCAGATTGCCAGATACGTTGTATCATATAATGAATACGTCGTATGGACAATATGACAAAAATGTTTAAAGTGCAGGAATTTAAATGCCGAAATGAAAGGACTGATAACGTCTAGACAGGTCCATACGCCGTATCCATAGAGGTTTGATACGCCGTATGAAATTTTTGGGAAGACAAACTCAACAAACAATTTAAAATTACAAACGACCGGGTTGTCTCTCGGTAAACACTTTTCTTTTAGCTAGTCTTTAAGTTAGACTTTTTCATTTCAGCTTCATTCATCCCTTATTTGCTTGCACTCGTCCTTACGTGCGAATATCTCTATAATCTTTTAGCATGACACAAACTTCTTGAAAAACGGCATGCCAACCACAACATCACTTGTTACCTTCTCATCCATATCGTCAATGATTGTGAAACCTAAAATAATTTTTTCTTCCAACGAGAATAGGTATGTCTATCAAAGTTCTGGCTAGTTTTTCCCTTCATGATCATCTTTGTCCTTAATTATAGAATTATAAAAGCGTTTGGTCATCATATTAACGGACAAGATAGGGAGGAAGTCAACACAAACATGTTTATACCCAATCATACAAGAAAGTTTTATCTTGTAACAACATTTGTTAGTAGTCTCATTGACAATAATACTTTCATCAATGGTTGGCTCAAAGTTATTATCTTGATTCATCCTAGTTTCTAGAGGTATATCTAAATCATTCAATTCAATATAATCACCATAGTGTGGGTCGAACGATTTATTAACAGCCTCTCTTATAAGATTAGTTTTGTAATCAAGATTCGTTCTTTCTTTCAACATATAGACCCTCCTAATTATGCTAGTTGCAGGTTTAATGCTTTTGAAAACAATTTCTTTTCCCCAACCCTTAGAGTAAATTTTCTATTAAAAACATAAAAGCATCCATTATCTTTTGAGGGGCGGTAGACAAGATGGATGTCCGAGGCATCTAAGGGAATACATGTCATCATCTCTCGCGTGGCATCTGTCAAGATAATAAAATGTAGGGGAAAATAAATTTACCTTAGATCTTTTTCTGTAGCACGTTTTCAGCATTACCACCGCCTTGGATTGTTTTAATTATTGTGTCTAACTGTATCACAACTAGTCAACCTAGTACTGTGAGCTAAAAATTCTCCTAAACCAAGAGATTAGTGTAGGTAGATGGAGGTTGCCATAACACTTTCCACGGGCTCCTGTGGTCGGTCAAGGGACTTTTATTAACATAACTAAATCATTTATGTAACTAAAACAATGGTAGAGTAATACTTCCGGGTCCTTTTTTCTGTGTTGATGCAACGGGTCGCTGTTGTAACCACCGCCCAAGAATATCAAAGTGTATAATGCTAACTCCGTTAGGAGGCGTGACTTCAGATAAATATCACAAACACAGGCAATTATATTGAATGAAGTCACCCTCTGTATATGGAGATTGTTTTTGTAACAATTTGATGCATTTGTCAATAGGTAGTTATAACATTGTTTAAACCATTTTTGCGGGAAGCATAAATCGGCAAGACAACATGGTTTTTAAATGGAACAAATGATCTTTAGCTAAACTAGAAATGACTGCAATGCATGAGACTTCATATAGCATCTTCACTCTTAACACCTAAGAAAAACATTGCTAAAGCGTCAACATAAAGTTGGTGAGTTCATAGGTTTGTTTGTTTGATAATAGTGATGAACCACAAGATTTTAACCATAGTGTGAAATATAGTATCCCTATAAGTCACCAATGAAAAGCATTTACTATTGTCTAAGCTCATGACACCGAAGCGTTAACATATTCCAACAATGAATGAATGCCCATGCAGGTGTCTAACCCGGGACACCCGTAATCTAATTCAAATGAAATTGTATTTGCTTGACTAATGCCAGTCCAAGACGAACAGGGACGTCAATCCCGATAGATCTATGCATAACATTCGCGCTTACAAGTAATTAACGGTTCACGATAGTGGGCAAGTAGCAACTTGGGTTAAATTGGGACTTAGACCAATCAGTAAAGAGTAATTGTACTTGTGTGCATACGTTTGAAATAAGCAATGTTCTCACCCCAAAAGATGATTTAAAATAGTAGAGTAGGGGCTATGAAAACTCACTTAAATGATAATAGCAAAATACTGCAATAAGCTGTAGGCACGGAAAATTGATACAACACTCTATCTGACACCTAAATAATGAAATCATGTCTACTTTAACATATATGCCAAACAAATAAGTACAATGCATTATCCATCCTTAGTAAGTTATTTGAGTTTATGAAAATCTTTATTCATAATAATTGCAAAAGTCAAGGTTCTCATGATACGTCTTTCCTCATTAGGTTAAGTTCTCTACGATATGTTCATATCTGTATGTCATGTTACTTACCCATTAAATATTAGAGGTTGTATAGTATATGATTATGATGGAGTCCATGGTCGGATAAGTTTCTAAGTAGGTCAAACAGTCTACTTATGTCCGAATGTCCAAAAAGATGTTTTTACGTCTATTGGGTCTACATAAAAGTATAAATTCCCAAATTATCATGTTTCAAGTAGTTTAATAGGTAAGGATTAGTATGAAATGATATAAGTCTTGATTAGGTCTCATTTTACCAAAAATAAGTTAGAGTTTTTAAGAAAATACTAGCAGAATTTATTATGACTTTATTCTAAACGGGTCAACTTTAAGTGTTCGCCACGACTTCGTTATTCGTCCTTTTTACTTGGTTCTTTTGCTGCATTCTTTTCATATTATAATCCATCTAAAACAGTAGGGTTTCCATTTTAATATCACTTCTAGGTGCCTTGTTAAATTAGCAAAAGTTGGTGCATAATTATGATCCTTTATATTTCACATAAAATCATAGATCTTCTCGGGTCGATATCTTGGTCGTTTCTTATCCGTTTTAAGTGATTCCAAAGGCCAATGAAAGCTTATTATGTCTACTTTATAATGGTCAAGGGTTATGTTCTTACTTGTTAACCATTTATGTTCGAAATCAAATTTAATATGACATGTTTTTACGTACGCATGTAGGTTTTTACGTATGCATGTAGGTTTTTACGTGTGCATGCAACTTCCTTCAAGTTATTTTTAAACTTTAAGCACTTCTAATTAGGACTAATGCATGTAATAAAAAGTATTGAACATGGAAAAATGCAACTCACAATGGTTTAGATGTTTCAAGAGGTATACGAGCTAGAAAACCCTAGAAAACCCACGTTTTCTATTTCTACTCGTTCAAACCCAAACCAAAGCTATAACTTCAAGTAAATAATGTTTTGTGATCACCAAAACAACCCAAGATAGTGTATTTGCAGGTTGTAAGAGCACGACATCAAGGGAGCAAAAGAAAACTAGTTTACACGAAATTATGGTTTAGTGCACAATTAGGGTTTTCTTCGACTAGTTCTTGTCCTAGCTCGAAATGTATGGGCTGTTTAAGGATAGTTCTTGCTTAGGTTTCTTGTGTAGGTGTTTAAGGAACATATAAGGGAGGTTTACAAGTATCAAGTGAGGTTTTTGGTTGAACAAAGTGGTGATTTGTGGCTGTTGGAGGTCTCGGCAAAGAAAGGAAGACGAGAGGTGTTGTGTGTGTGTTTTGCGAATGGTGTAGCACCACCATGGCTTCATGTGCTGCATAATGAGCTTCCATAATGCTTGAAATCTCAGCCATTATCACAAGGAATAGTGCATAGATAAAAAAGGAATGGATTGGAGCATTTCATGGGATTTTTGAATGGATAAGCAAGGTATGGGCACATTATGGTGTTATTAGGCTAGTAACTTATGTATAATCATTCATGGTAAGTGTAAATCTGTAAGTTTGAGGTAGAAAAAGTATTACTAAGGTTCTTGTAAAGGTTTAAGGAAAGGTAATACGAAAAATTAGCAAGTGTTAAGTATAATTTGGCTTTTGGCGTAATTAAGTTGTGTTAACTAAATTTCAGGGTACTTAGTGTGTAAAACTTATTTAGTCATGGGTAATTAGGGTAATTAAGGTTTACTTGAGTGTTAGATATGATGAGTTGGGTTTACGGTACGTTATACGGAAGTAAAAATGATTATTGGGTGAAATAGGGTGATTAGCGGTTTAATAAACGTACATGGGTATTTAAATGTTTAGAAAGATATCTCATGAGTTTACTACTGATGTAAACTCATTTTAGGGTTTTGTTTAGGTGTTGGGATCACAAAGACATGAGAAAAATGTTTCGTTCACAAATAATGCGAAAGATATGATCGTATTGCTAATAGGCTCTAAAATATCCTTTTAGACTTAATATGCAATATTAACGACGTTTACATGGTACTTAGGCTCTCTATAGCCTATAATATTGTATCTCACTCCTAGGATAACTTCCTTTTGAGATTAAGTGGTAATTTGATAGTTTTACGGTAAGTAGTTAAACCTAAATGGTAAAAAGTAAAACCTGAATTTTTACAGGTGTCACAGTCTCCCCATGTTAGAAGATTTCGTCCCGAAATCAAGATGTTGTATGCGAGGCAAATGTCGAGGAGAGGATGGAAGTTTCATTCTTACAACCCCTTTCAGAGCTTACCGAGACGCCTTCATTACTAGAACCTTGTTGGGTTATTCCAGTTACTAGCTACATTCTCAGTCCTCACTATTCCCTTCTTCTCACATAACTCCTTTTTAATCAATACCCTAAGGACAATCATACACTATAATAGTGGATTGTCGCCTTCTGGGTAAGATCCCTCCGGCTTCTGGCGGGGGATCATGGATAACATGTACCTAACCATACCATCCTTCTAACTCCGATAAAGTAAATATGGGGTCGGTCTTTTGTAATGGTCTCTTCGCCTCATATACCATTCGCTCCCCCTTAATGAGTGCATCGGGATATTCGAAAAGTTTAGCAATATAGAGGAGCCTACACTTGGAGTTTTACAAAAGATCACATTTTTTATATCAGATTTTCATTTTTAAATCCATTTTCTCCCCCGAGCAAAAAATTCAAATCGTTGAGATTTTGGGTCTCAATTGATTTAAGTTTAAGAAAAATTTGGGAGAAAAGAGTGTCCTGGTTTATAAAAATCCGAAATATGAAGCGATAGTGTCTGAATATATAAGCCTAAAGTTACAGTTTTAGATACTAACTAGTAATGTACTTTATTTACAACAACGTATTAAATAGACTACCCCTCATTCGGTTCTCTTCAGCAACCGGTAGTCGCCTTCTCGGATCCTTCCACCCACAAAGCTCTCCAGATTCCGAAAGATACGTCGTGTCTTTAGCCGTTTCTGGATAGCGAATATGAAGTCCTTGCTCCTGTCCACATCTTTCTTCGACCAAAATCTGGTGTTCATCCCTGGATTAGTCCTGTTGATCTGGAATTCCTTGACTCGATAGTCCAATGCTTCGTCAATCTGTTGCAGAGTGCCATCACTGAACTTGTGTATTTCATTGAACCTCATGATCATCTGAACCCCGTATCTGTCTCTGAATGTGACTGCCCTTGGAGAATCTATGACGGTGTAGTCATGCTTGAATTCAAATCCAGTGGCTTCCCATCGAGGTTTGGTGAGGTTTAGCTGTGTCTGGTAACTCTCAATTCCCAGCTGGAAGTCTTCTACGCGGTGTCTGATAACCAAGTTTCTGGTCCATAGGTTGACAGCGGTAGTTAGAATCTTTTTGTCTTCGGGTGATAGGTGGTTCAAGTGACCTTGAAGATTTAACAAGTACAGATCTTCAAAGTCACTGGGGTACATGTGTTTGAAGTCCCTTTCTGCTATAACGTATTCTTTGAGATCAGCTCGACGAAGGACTATTTTCTTCATGTAGTTGTACCCATACATTGAAAAGACTTCGATTCGGACGACACTTAAGATACGCATATGAGTCCTTACTGCTCGTCGGTCTCCTTCAGATGAGAATCTGTCAATGTAGAATCGTTGTCTTTGAAACCACCAATGAGAGATACCATACATAGCTGCAATGTCATACTTGCATTCCTCTGCAATCCAGAACTGATCAGGCACCAGTTGTTCCAATCCAACATCAGGATAATATGCCGCCTTCATCTTTGAGATTGACAAGGCCGGTCTGCCAACTTTGCGACCATATCGTAGATACTCCAGGTCTTTGTTGAAGAAGAAGTCCGATTGAATGGTTACATGGCCTGGCTCACCTCCCAGTGGAAGCGGCTTGCTGACGTTGTACCTGATGATGGTATCATCCACTTGATCTGTAAGAAGTTTGTGGCATTCTTCCATTTGGAATTGGAGATGAATCACGTCAGGATGAAACACTTTGATGATTTCGAATGCAGGGCCTTCCAGGTCCTTGGGAGTAAGTTCAGAGATTCCTCGTTGTTTACAGAACCAGTCCATAAATGTCGCCCGGTTTAAGCAAGTAGCGAGCTTTCATGTGGAGGCTCATATGTCGACTTCAGAGCAGAGGCCCAGTTGTTTGTTGGCATGGACAGATCAGATGATGGAATATTCCAAGCAGGTTCTGGAGTGGACGGTCTGTCTTCAGTTAGAGGTTTCCACCAGCTTTGCCTAAGGTTGACTGTAGGAACATGATCACGTCCGACCTCATCATCACTAGAGAGTACTTGTACATCTGCAGTGGTATCCTCATCCATATAGAGATCGTCAGGAATCTGTGCGATTGACGGCTTAGTCTGGGAGTCAGTCGTTGTCCACGCAGAGCATTCAGCTGATGCAGCTGTCTTTGAGGAGCTCGGGGCTGCAGTGCCTGTTGACTGATCTTCCTGACGAGTGGATGAGACTGGAGGTGGTGGAGGAGGAGCTTGGGCAGAATCAGAAGCTCCGGTTGTGCCAGAAGCTCCTGATGCGCCTGACGGTGGTGGAGGAGGAGGTGGTGGTGAAGGAGGCGACCCAGGGGGAGGCTTTGGAGAGTCTTGCTTACCTTTCTTCTTAGTTTCCACCTGAGCCTTTTCATCATCAAAGTCCTCATCTTCATCACGATGGATTGAGCCCTGTAGTGCTTCATATGCTAGTCGGTGTTCAGCATGTCCCTTGTCGTAGTTCTCCTCCAACATGCGTTGGAGCAGAATTTCCTTCATGTCAGACGTAGGGAGATCCTTGAATCGAGCACGAAGGGGAGCTCTCATTGCATGCTTTACAGTCTAAGTATGATGTTTGAACACAGCAGTTCAAGCCTCGGTCATCAATGTTCAAAGACGTTTGATCGCAGCAGATCAAGCCTCGGTCTTCATGATAA
>BQNB010025129.1:19273-59985 GCA_026074375.1 Tanacetum coccineum
CCTTTCTTGAAGCCTTCCAAACATGATATCTTTCATCAAAGACAATCCCAAAGGTCAAAAACGTAATAACTTAAAGTCACAAAATAGTCAATATGAAGTGGGATGTTAAGAACTAACCTGCATAGTTATAATTACAAACAATTGATTTCTCGCTAAGCTCATAATAAACAGTAGAGTTCTCTCAATGAAGTATTAAAAAACATGCTGCAAAATGAAAAGTGAAGGTTAATTTGAAAAAAAAGAAGAAAAATGAGATAAAAAATGTACACACCTTCACACTTTCGATCCAATATAAATTTATATTATCAGTCAAGTTTTGTATCCATTTCTTGTTGGTTTTTTTCAAAAAAACACAATGTTAAGCTACAAGCCATATATTGAAGTCTTCAAAATTTTGCAAAAACATTGAGACAGGAGAAGTCTTATTGCTAGACACGAGACTTTCAATGAAATTTATATAGAATCATGTTTTACGTTGTCAAGGTCAGATTTATGGCTTCCACTCACTACAACAACTGTTCTCTATGGATCATCACAAGTCTTCTTTAAAGGCTCTTTTAACTCAGGGTGCACGACAACAACTGTTGTCTTTGGATTATCACAAAGCTTCTTTAAAAGGCTCTTTTAACTTAGGGTGCAGATTTACTTTTTACCTCGTCAAGGTTAGATTGATGGCTTCCATTCATGACAATAATTGTTGTCTTTAGATCATCACAAAGCTTTGTTTAAAGGCTCTTTATATAGAATCGTTTTTACCTCATCATGGTCAGATCGATGGCATTCACTCGTTCACTTATTGTTGCATTGAACCCTTATAAAGTGCAAAAAACAACTCCACGATATCAAACGTTAATTGTAAAATATTCACTTTTTTCTAATTAGGTTATAAATTAGTATATAGTTAGATGTTTGGTTGTTTGTAAAATCCTAATTTTTTGATTATATACCGGTATGAGAAAACAGTTATATAGTTGTTGTTGGTTAAAAATCAAATTTTCAAGTGGCCTGCATAATGATAGAAAAAAAGCTAAAAGATTATGTACTAGTATGAGCAAAAGGTTATTGGAAGAATGACAACAGTCAATTGCACATTCATTTTTTAGCTGGAATCTGTGTGGTTCTTTATTGAGCTTTTACAATAGTATCATTACGTTAGCTACATAGAGGACAAGATAATTACAGAAAAGATAGATACACCAAGAACAAAAAATAATATTAAGGGAGATTAGTGAAGATGATTTAGTATCTCACTTAGAATCAAAACAGCTTTCTTTGAATCTAAGCAAGCTACAAATTCATAATTCACAAGATTCATTATGTCCCTTAAGGATGTAATGAGTGCTACATCTGATGTGACACAAGTAAAGCATACCAAGTGTTAGACAAAGACCATTATATAACATAACATTAGAGATCAAGTGTTCAAGACTATACCAGTAATGGTGTACAAAGTATACACTAAAACATAGTATATAACTAAAGATAGTAGTATTAATAACATTTATAAAAAGAATAAAAATAGAAAAAGAGCCAAACATGACTATAAACTATTTAATGATCCTATAGAATTAGTAGTGATAAGTGGTTTGGACAAGCAGTTTTAAGGTGTGTTGTTAGAAAGTAAATCATAACAACATAAAAAACAATGACACTTTTTCTTTATGAAGTGGTTCAAAGCTAAGACTATGAGATTATGATGGACTGAAGCTACTGATTTCAGAGTATCTTTGTCTCGAAAATTAAAAAGGTTCACACCTAAAATAGCATCAGAGTATAAAGATATTCTTTGACCTGTGCAGTTAGGCGTGAGTTGCTATAGATTATGTACACTTTTGTACAAAGATTTGATGTTCAATGCTAATTTCACATGTATAAGATTTTGCTCTTCCTAGGAAGATGTAGTCAACTTTTTTTAAGTTTCTCAACAACTTATCATAGTCAAGTATCAGTTCCTGATTTTATTCTTCTAATTAAAATTTTGTAATTAGTAAAATCATCAAAGCCATCAATGACCATCCATATCCTAACCAACCCATTCGTCTTGCACTTACCCAAATCATCCCATCAACCGCCATAACAACCGCTTTTATAAAAAAGACGTTCTTGGACGTCTTTTTGCCACTCACTCCTAGGAAGAGCAAAATCTTATACAAGTTGTTTAATAACCATAAGTAATCTAAACATAATTTACCAACACCTTATAAGTATTAAAACAAAACTTGAAATTACAAAGCCTATTCAAAAAAGTTACTGAAACAAAAGTTGGAATGTGATTAATCAACTTATACAAACAAAACCTATTGAAAAAATTGTATTAATTTTTATCCAACCCTAAAGCGTAACATCTATGTTCCCTGTTCCTATATTTGAAACAACGATAATCACGACAAAACCTCAATATACTTAATTGGTACGACTGATAATTAACCAACAATAATAATAATAACAAATGTACCTTAACTATATAGACTCAAACAACAATACAAAGATTCTGATTCGGATTATTGTCACAACAAAATTTGATTGAATATATGCAAATCGTCATTCGAGGGTTTTGGGAGAAAGAAAGAAGTGTTTAGTTTTAGGGTTTTGTTGTGTCGTGCCTGAGATGAATGAGTAGAGTCTGGCTTTTTCATGTTAATTTTATACTTTTGGAACAAAACTATGAGAAAACAACTATATGGTACATGTGTTTTTTCTTTTTTATCTACTTTGACTATATGAAAATGTTTTTTCATGAATTATTGCTAAATGAGGAAATATTTAAACTTTTAAATTAAACATCTTTTAAATAAATAAATAAAAATTAAAAGAATGTTTCTTAATAAGGAAACAAACTTTTTTTAAATAGAAAAGTTTCCACTTTATGTTTTCCTTTACTAGATAAAAAATATTACTCATATTTTTTAGTTTTTAAATTTAAATAAATGTGATTTCTCTTTATGTGTAGTGTAGATATGAATATATTATACGCTCATAGTGTTTGAGTTAGCTTATATTTAACAAGTTAAAAGGTTCAAGTATTTGGTTTAGCAAAAATTAGTAAATCGACAAAAAAGACATGAGGTGAAAAATATGAGTGTTATATTAGATACAATTTTAAACAAATGATTAAAGAGCAGTTGAGAATTGGCACATTTAGACATGTTTGCTATTAGAGCAAATGGTACACTAACGTGAAACCCACGTTAAGCTGACTTGGTCACTCGTTGGGCCACGTTACTACATCGGTGGTGCTCATTGGTGTCACACCCCCAAAATGTTTGCAGCGGAAGGTAACTGGGGTATGACTTCATAACACAAGGAACACAAGATACAAAGAACGACATCTACATGACTCATTTAAAAATACATCATTTGATTCATTTAAATAAATAAGTTTTCAACAAAGCAAGTTCCATAGTCACCTAGGGGTGCTCATGGTCCAAAAACCGGACCGGACCGAAACCGACTTTGGCCAAAACAATGGACCGAAGACCGGACCGAAATGGTCCGGTCGGTCCAGTTTGGTCTTCGGTCCGGTCCGGTTCGGTCTTCGGTCCAAGAAGGCATAATTGCCGAGTTTTTTTGTAAGACCGAACTGGACCGGACCGAGGACCGAAAATAAGGAAAATGATGGACCGAGGACCAGACAGAAATAGGTTCGGTCCGGTTCGGTTCTGTAGGACCTAAACTATATCATTTCACCTCATACACATATAGATCGAATTGAAAGAAAAGAGAAAGAAGTTAGAGAGAGACAGTAGTGAGAGAAAGAGATGGATGGATTGCTTGCAAATGTAAAAGCATACAATGAAGACAACCAACTTCTCCTTGTGTGGAGAAGGGTATTTATAGTCCCTTTGGCACATGTGACGCCTAGGGTTTTCTACCATGGGCCGGGCTCGGGTTTTAGTTGGGCTTTAAGCCTGCTACGCGTACAATATTAGATTACAAACGAGCCCGGTTCCCTTTCTAGCCATTACAACATACAATTAATAATGACCGAGATTCCTATGTTGAATGACTGATACTTCTATTGTTGACTTAATATTTGAAGCTAACAATCTCCTCCGAAGTGAGGTCATTGAGATTGTGTTGTCATTGAGCTCTTTGAGTCTTGGTCTTCGTCTTGCTTTGTTTGATATTGTTCCGTCATTTTGTGTGATCTTGATCTTGAGCCTTTGTCATTGTCTTTTGACTTTGTCTTTTAATTTCCGAGATCTTAAGTATTTCGTTGTGTGGTCTTTATTCATCCTGTGCCATCGTTGGCGATCTTTGTCCTCATAAAGGACTTCTTGAAGACTAGCTAATAATCTTCCTTAACAATATTTTTGTCTTGATAATCTTGATATCTTTTAGGAAGATCTTGAATATCAAAGTTGTGAAAGACTTTAGTAACATGTACTTGAGCTTTCATCATGTCATTATATTTTTCGATCGAGCATGAGCATGTGGTTATGAATCTGACTCTGCTGGAATGGGGTTGTAACTCCATCGTCTTAACCTGAATTTATATGCTAGTAATAAACAACATATATGAACAAATATGGTTTATCATTCGTCGTAGTTCGGTTGCAATAACCTCTGGTTCCCTGTTTTATAATATGCATATTGTACCTGTGATCAAGTAGATTCAAAAAACCTCATTGACAGGTGATGACATCAAACAACGTTACTTTTATAGCATCATTTATCCCATGTAAATTACCCATTTTGTATAATTATTGTGAGAATTGGTACCTAATTGTTTATATTTGAGATTGCAGTAATTATGGAGTACTTTGTAAAGATTAGCTAAAAGGCACGCATTCTAGAGCTTAAATGAAGAAATCTGAAGAATACTATTATGACATCCTATACACCGTATCTATCAAGGAAGATACGGTGTATCTGTACCTGCACATCACAAGAAACTACAAAGAATTGATTACTAATACGCCGTATCCAAGAAACTTAATACGTCGTATCAATGATCAAACATTGGAAGATTCTGAAAGATACCAACCGTGGTCCATACTCCAAGAAATCCCTAAATACGTCGTATCTTACATCGCCCGATATGACGTATTGATCAATTTCTAGACTCTATAAATACAAAATCTTAAACACAATTGTAGACATGCTTTTAACTACCAAGTCCGATTTTCAGAAGATCTAAGAAGCCAAGAAGGCCCTACAAAGTGGTCCAATCGATGGGAAAACTCTTGTAATCTCTACACTCCACTATACGCGTTCGGTTAGCATTATGTTTAATCGTTCATCTATGATTTCGTGTATTGTTACAATGACTATCGGCTAATACCTTTAGGTATTAGCTATGTTTATGATAATATATTGTTTTGATTTGTCTTTATATCGATTGTTCCTTTCCGTTGCATATTGATTATGTTTATCACTTCATACCCGTTTTTGTGCTTAATTATGTGTTTTACTTATTATTTAACTGGGTTTAGTCCTATATATTTAATGCGCTGTAACTTCGGTGTTGTTTGGGCGTGGGCTAAGAGTCTGGGATAGAAACATATAACGCTTATTCATATAGCTAGAATACTAGCATCACCAATAGAAAGCCATGTTTTGATCTATGGTTCAGTGGATAGGTAGACTAAGCCGGTGACTTAGGACTACACCTAACGTCCTGTTTCCATAGGTAGTTAACTGGGCGTGGACTACTAGTATATGAATTTCCATTAAGCAGTAAGTTGGTAAAGCCTCCATGAGCTAGGATTCAATATAACCACCAATATAGCTTCCTAAATAGATTATAATAAATGGTGTGAGCTTTATGCGGGTTTAGGTTAATTGTGACACGATTAACTAGCGACAAACCTCGAGTCTAGGGAGAAGATCCATCTAACTTTGGAATGATATACTACCAACGAATTAATACAATCGTTGCACGAATAGACAATCAAGGAATATTATTATATTAAACTGGATAATATGTTCTCCTCACATTTTACCGCTTCCCAATGTTTTGTTAATCACTTGTATGCATTATTTATCATCACCTTAGGATAATCAGAACTAAACTCGTGCCAGTCTCTCAGGCTAAAAACCCCCCTTTGCGTTAGTTTAGGTTTAATTAGATTTAATTAGAATAATTAGGTTAGATTAGCACTAAACCTAGATAAATAAAATACCAGTAGAATTAAGAGTTAACTTTCACTCTTAGTGATCAACACCCTACTTACCAACGAAGTTACATCTGATCGGGTACACTGCCCGTTAGTGTTGTTTTTAGGTATAGTCGGCTATATATAAATGTAAAACTTGATAATAAATAATACCTACGCACAACGACACACCAAGTTTTTGGCGCCGCTGCCGAGGAGTGTGATTGTTTAATTTCTTGTTTTTATTGGTATTTTTAATATAAATTTAGTTTTGTTTTTCTACTGTCTGCTGTTATTTTCTAAATCATATACTGAATACGGCGTATTCATTTTCTTTTGAATATGGCATGTTCGACATCAAACATCGATACGTTACTGAATACGGTGTATCGATAGTCTGATACAGCAGCAGTTTTAGTTAGCTTTCTGGTTTAGTTTTCTAGAATAGTTTTCCTTCGAATTATGTTTTTTTTCAGGTACTGTTTTCAAGGTGCCTCCTAACCCGTTCAATTATCCTACAAGGAGGTTAACTATACAATAAATATTGGCTAAAATCATTAATGAAAGTAAAAGTGAACATGAGGAGAAGGAAATATTCATTAAAGAATTTAGAACCACCAACGAGATTTTATTAAAAAATGAAGCAACTTATTGAGTGAGCTGAAAATCGAGGTAAACGATGTCTTAGCTAAGGAGGTTTTTGTTTGCTTTGAGTTGTGATTCTACTAAGTGATTAACATATTAGCCCAAAAGGCCCATGTGTAAAGCTTGGTCGGATTTCATCTATCTAAATATGTGGATTTAATGGTTTAAATTAATTTGAACACACACACCTAAATATATGATTTATGTCGGGAAGAGGAATTCACAAGTTGTAATTATAAGTAGTCTTAGCATCTTAGTTCGTAATTAGCAGTGATCTTATTTTTAAGCTTAGCATGGGAAAAGTGAAAAATCGGGGATGATGAAGTTATCTTTTAGACACTTAATTGTGCTTTTTGTTCTATGATCCTCAAAGTTACCAATGTGGTAATGAAAACAATACATTATGTCAACACAAATAAGTTGTAGTTAGATAGTTAATTATCAAGAAAAATCATAAAAAGAGAAAAATCTTAGAAAATAGGAAATCGGGTGTTTTATAACTTGTGATCTCTTATCTCTCTCAACAAAAAAATATTTGCTACTTTTCAAAGGTTTAGTTTGGGGAATTTTTGAGGTATTTGGTTATAAGGCATGTGATATTGCGTGAGGACACACAATCGTTTAGTTTGGGGAATTTTGATAAGTGTAGATTACACATATCCGTTTTTACCTAAAATAACCCAATTAAACCCAAAATAGACCAAAAATGGCAAAAATATGCTTGTATTTGTGTTTTGTGTGTGCAGGTACGGATATATCAAAAATCACATGAAAACCGTCAAAAACAAGCAAGCACGGACACGAGAACGGAAGAGTGAACAAAAGCCGGAAGCAAAGCCAGGAAAGTCAAGCCTCAGTCAAATCCAGTCAAACTATGGTCAATAAAAGTCAACAAAGTTTTAACTGTTGAAGAAAGGGCGCGAACCAGTTACTGTTCACCCTTCGTCCCTAACATTTAACCCAGGGTAAATCAAGGGGCAATTAAGAATTAAAGGGCCCATTAGTCAATTCATGAGCTCCCTAATACAAATGAAGGGTCAAATCAGTCAAATCAAGGGGCTACTTATCCTCACTCAAGCTCACCTCACACGTCAGCAATGGTGAAAGCACAAGATTAGTGGGTATTTGTACCATTTCCTCTCACAAAAGAAGCACAATGTCATCCAAAAGGGAATGACACGCTGGCGATCTTCAGGTGTCCACACAATGATCCAACGGCTTACAATAGCCCTCAAATGATTGAAGAAATGATTGGCTAAGATTGAAAGATTGGAGAGCAAGGCAAAAGGGTCTGGAAGCTTCAGCTTGGCACTATAAATAGGCTCTCACCTCACACACACACACCTATCTAGTTTTTTTAGTAGCTTTTTAGGTAGCTTAAAATTTCATTTTGGCTTATTGTAATTTTCTTTAAATGTTTTGTAATTTCTTTTTAAAGTAATGTAATCAGTATCTTTTTTTAATGAAATTCAGTTTTATTGTGTCATAAGCTTTTTTGTTAACTCTCATAAGCTCTTACTTTTCTCTAAATGATAAGCTACTGAATAAGCTTTTATTAGTCTCTAAGCTAATAATTGAGCTCAAGTTTGATTTTAATTTACCTAAACCTTTAAAAATAGCTAAGTACCTTGAACTTACCTTTGCTTGTGGACTTTTAAAGCTTTTGGAAAAGATCTAAAATGGAAGGATCTCCAAGGACTTTACTCCTAGCTTATTCATAAGCTAGGAGAGCTTGTAGCTGCCCTTCATTGGGTCCTCTTGTTCAGCTAGAGGTTTTAGTAAGTTTCCTTTGTTTTCTCTTTAATTTTCTATACTTAAAGTTGCTTAATAGTATAAACTGCTTATTTGCTTATTTTATCTGCTTAATTGTGCTTTTTGTTCTCTTATTGTGCTTAATAGCTATTAGTTTACATCTGTTATAAGCTTTATATGTTATTAATCTTAGATTTTTAGTTTCTGTCATTAAATCTAAAAAAATCCAAAAATATTAGTTAAATTAGTGTAGATCCTAGAATTTTGCTTAATCAGTTGTTAGATCATGTTAATTAAGTTGGTTATAAGCTGTTAATTATCTGGTATTAATGCTTTGTTAAGTGGATTCTCATTTTAAGCTTATAGTTTTTATATTACTTGTCTTAAAAACCATAAAAAACCAAAAATAGTAGAAAATTAGTTTAAATCTTAGATTATTGCTCAATTAGTTGTTAATTAGAGTTAATTAGGTTTGTTATAAGCTAAAAATCATCTGGTAGTTAGTGCTTGTTAATTAGATTTGCAATTTAAGCTTAAAATCAATTCTGTCAAAATGGAAAAGGGGTGTTTGGTTTAAGCTAAATTGACTATCAAAAGTCAAAAGTTTTTGTTCATACCTTTTGAGACAGCTTTGTTTTCAGTTAAAAACAATAGGAAATGAGTTTTCATAAGTTAGTTTTGAAAATTTAAAGAGTTTGAGCTTATTTTAAGTGTTTCAGCACCAGGGCATTTTTTCTTATACCTTAAGCTTGTGAAAATTTGATCTAAGCCCTCCAAGGCTTAGATCTTGTTTGCATTTTATTTGTGCACTCAACTTAAGTGTGTTTAAGTGCAAGTTTACCCCTTTTGTAACCTGCACTATAGCTTTGCACTTGTGCAAAGTGCATCAGTACTAACAAAAAGTTAGTACTGCTATCACTTTTAGCTTAGATTTTAGCTACGTAATCCTAGGATTTAGTTTCTAAGGTTAGAGTAGGATTAAGATTAGGTATAGCTTAATTCATTTTAAGACTTATTTTTAGTTTCCAAGCTTATTTACTGTAGAACATTTGCTTTTAAAAGTTACTAAAAAACCAAAAACACCAAAAACACCAAAAACAGTAGGAATAAAGTTAGTCTTTGATCTTTGATTTTAATCATCATTAAGTGATTTAAGTGCATTTAGCTTATCATTTCTAGATAGTAGACATCTTAAGCCTTTTAGAATAGCTTTTGTTTTCAAAATTAAGCTTAGTTTGTGCTTTGTGCAAGTGTGTTAGCAAAAATTAGCTCAAAAGTCCACATTTTGTGACAGCTTTTTGATAAGCTATTTTTGAGCTTATTAGTTAGTTTCAGCTTATGTCCCTTTTATTAAAATTGCTTAATTTTGTGTCCTTTTTAAGTCCTAGTATTTAGTTTTTCATAAAAAGAAAAAAAAATAAAAAATTGCAAAAAGTTGGGGTTTGCCCACCCTCAAACCTGAGACCTCACACTTATAGACTCATCATGTTAACCAGTTTGCTACATTAGCTCATCCGTCATAGTTTCTTTCCATTAAATATGTATACACGTTTTCATTTTCCTTTTCACTAATAAGCCGTAGCCTTTTAAGCTCTTTACGCAGCTTATTTAATAAGCTGAGTTGAATCTTATAATTTTCTATTAATCTTTGTTACATTTTAGATTTTTCCTGAATTTTTCATCAATTATTTTATTTTTAATAGTTTTTCGAAAGTAAAAATCTTAAAAAATACATAAAAATAGAATAAAGTTTCAGAAAAATACAAAAAAATAGTTTTTAGTTTTAGAAAAAATAGCTTTAGGTTTACATTAAGTAAAATCATTTTCACCACTTTTAGATTTTAATTTTTATTTTTGAGCTTTAATTTTTAATTTTAAAAATAGGATTTAAATTTTAAAAATAGTTAAAAATAGTTTTCTGAGTTTTTACGTTATTTTAAAATTGTATAAGTTTAAAAATCATTTTTCCAAATTTTTAGAACTTAATTTGCTATTTTTTAAGATTTAATTAGATTAAATTAGTTTTTAATTCATATAAGTCCTTTAAGTTTTCGGAGTCAAGTTAGCTTATTTAAGTTTTTTTAGCTCAATTGATTTTGAGTTACTTTGCTTATTTCCTGAGTTTGCTTATTTTATGATCGATTTCAGTAGTATCAAAGTAGCTTACGCTTTAATTTCTTTTTTTTATAATCCTTTATTTTTTTTTTTTATTCATTTATTAGATTAAGCACATCTAAGGATTTTCAGAACTACTTTCCTTATCAATATTGACTAGTTTTGAGTTTTTTTATAGCTTTATTTTCTAAACCAAGGGGTTAAGCCCTCCTTTCAGTACATCTTATTAAAAAGCTCTTTTTAGAGCTTATCTTTGAGTTTTCAGACTATAGAGCTTTTGTTAAAGGTGTTCCCGCCTGACATCTTTACACTTTGCTTCTTGAGTTATTTTCATAATAATCACTTTCAAATTCACATATTTTGTCTTATCATGTTCTCGGGGTAGATATTCTTAGGGAACGAATTGGTAACTTTTTCAATTTAATTGTTTTTCAGTTAGTTTCCTCCGTTAGTCCTTTTCCTTTGCAACCATTTAGTCCAGCAGTTAAGACTTTAATTAGTTTATAAGTTTTTTAATAATAATTAGGGGTAATTATTAAATTAGTTCAATTAACTGTTTATAAAAAGAAAAAATTAGGGCTTTTATTTTTAAATAGTTTAACGGAAATTTTTCTTTACCAGTAAAATTTTAAGTTTCATTTTAGTGATTTAAATTTGTTTATTTCTTAATTGTCATTATTTGTTGCTTCTTAATCAAAGATTAACACTTGCCTTTTTGTGACTCTGACACAAGTAAGGCCACCTGTAAAGAAATTATCAAGAGCTACCGTGAAGTAGTTGAATATTTGGTTTAAGTCTCTTTGTGTAACCGAAAAAAAAAAAAAAAAAAAAAAAAAAAAAAAAAACGAACGAAAAAAAAGTAGTGTAAAGTTTTGCTTTTTAATTTTCAGATTTTCCTTTTTATGCGCACTCGTTCGCAATCTCGTAGAACGTCGTCAAAACAAACTCTTCGGTGTGAACCAATTGTTGAACAAAACGTTGTTCCAATGGCCGACAATCGAACAATGGCCCAAATGTTTACAATCACCCCATCGAGGGTTAATGAAGATGCATAAGTTGGATCCACGATCAATGCAACAATTTCGAGCTTAAGCACCGTTAAAACAATCTTGTTGCAAAGTAATAAGTTTACGGAAGACAGAACCTCACAATCACCTTCTTTTTTAATAAAGTCACTTCAACGTTTAGACATCCAGAAGTTCCGAACACTTCGGTTAAGCTTTTGCTTTTCCCATTTTCTCTAGACGGTGAAGCCCGAGATTGGTTAGACAAGGAACCTCCTAGATCAATTCTCACATGGGACGACCTTTGTTTTTCAAAATTCAAATACCTATATTTCCCACCTTCAAAACACCACTACAAACGAATGAGATCATTACTTTTTATCAAAAACCAAACGAAGCCTTTAATGAAGCATGGGAACGTTTTAAAGGACTCCTTCGTCAATGTCCTCACCATGGCTTTTCAGAACTCCACCAACTCGATACTTTTTACAATTCTTTGAATTCAAACGATCAAGATGCCTTAGATTCTGCAGAAAAAGGTGTGCAATTTCATGGACAAAATGCCTCAGAAGGTTAGCAATTAACGAAAGCAAGTCATAAGATCGTTACTCCAGAAGTCTGCTAATGATTCAAGATTAGTACGGATCTCCTCTTCTAATTCTTCATCATCTAAAAAGTCTTTCGATATGCAACAAATAGCCTCTACTCTTGAGGATAAGATACCATCAGATAACCTAAAATGATGATCAAATGAATCTTTTAGATGTTACTATCCTTCACCCGTCAAGCATTGAGGAAGTTTGAGTCACTTGTGTATCAAATCACCCATTTTAAACCATTGGTCCGTTAACTCGAGTTGGAGAATTATTTTCCCATTTTTCAAGACAATATCCAACAATTCCAACAACGCAGCCTTTGGAAATTTTTCTCCAAAAAACCAACCCCTACCCCACTACCAATTTGGCAAGTAAATAACCACCGGGTTTCAATCAACCGAATGTCCAAAACAACCAGAACCGATATCAAGGAACCAATTCTAATTTCAACCAAAACCGTGGAGGAAACTTTAATCAAAACCGTCAAAACAACCAAAACCAAGTTTATCAAGCTCCACCATACCAAACACCTACAATTCAACCACCATCAATCAAGCTTTCCCTACCAACCTCCAACAATAGTGTAATTGAAAACAGATTTTGAAAGCTACGTCAAAGCAAACGAAAGGGGGGGCATGTTGAAAAATGTGCAAAATCAAAATCAAGGTTTGCAGAATCAAATGGCTAATGTTACAAGTTTGTTGACAAGTCTTTGTGAGAATTTCAAAAATTCAGCCTCTACTTCAAGTCCGGGTACTCTACCAAGTCAAACTGTAACTAACCCTCGTCAGCAAATCAATGCTATCACCACAAGGAGCGGTAAGACTTTGGAAGGACCTTCGACTCCACTTATTCCTACACCCATTGTTTCTAATCCTTCAAAAGAACCCGAACAAAACCCGGAGACGTCAACGGAAAAAGTGCAAAATCCAAATTTGGCCAAAGCCGCCACATGTCCCACTCCGGGGAAGAAGTTTCATGTTCATGGAAATTCAAAACAAAAGCTAAGAAAACAATTATGTTGAAATCAAGACTTAATCCTCCAAATCCTATTTCAAATCAATACTTACTTCCATACCCCGAAAGATGAGAGTTAAGGGACACTAAAACCGAGTGCTCAATATATCGTTCATAAGATGTTCAAACAACTTCGTTTAGATATTGGATTGAAGGATGCTCTCGTCGAAATGCCAAAATTCAACAAATGGTTAAGCTCATTGCTAAGAAACAAGGAGAAACTTGAGGAGATTGCTATTACGACTGTGAATGCCGAATGTTCCGCTATCATCATGAATAGGGTCCCCGAAAAGCTCGAAGATCCGGGAAAATTTCTTATCCCATGTGCTTTACAAGAGCTCGATAGAACCAGTGCTTTACCATTCAGGAGCCTAACGATTAACCTTTTTACCCATTCAATCTACAAGAACACTTGAGCATGAAGCTTTTGACTCCTACTCGAATGATCTCGAGCTTGCCAATCGGTCCATTTCTCACCCGATGGGCATAGCCGAGATTGCAGTAGTTAAGTCGATTGTTTCACTATCGCGATTTTGTGGTGGTTAATTTGAACCCGACCGAGATGCCTATTATTCTAGGAAGACCCTTCCTTCGAACCGCAAAAGCTCTCATTGATTTGTACGAGGAAAAATTAACTTTAAGAGTAGGAAAAGATGAACTTTGTACTATGCCGATAAAATCAGAGAAAAACAAGGAAAAGAATTTTGTTCATGCAATTCTGTTACGATTTTCAAAGATATCCGTTAGTGGCAGTACCACTACTCATTCTAATGATCCTTCTCCTAGTTCTTCTCCGGTGAAGACTAGTGATAATTTTGAGAAGTTCGCCGATGACATTCTCTCTGGATTCGTGTACACCGTAATGATGATTCAACTCTTAAAAAGGACTTGCATGAAGAAAATTTTCAAGAAAATACCAACGTTTCCGATGAGCCAGTTTTTCTCAACACTCCTTTATCCGACAAGGATGAGTGTTTTGCTCTTGAAGACAATAATGATGAGATCGATGATTTTCTAGCTATAGAAGTATCTTCTAACTTAGAGGAAGGATATTTCGATTCAGAAGGAGACATAGCTTTTCTTGATAATCTACTTAGTGATGATGATTCCCATAATCTCGATTCCAAAGTGACTTCAGATCATGAGCCAGAACAGAATGAATCTTCAATTACTTTTTCTCCAAGGAGTGATCCTCTTCACCATGAGTTCGCCGGTGAACCTTTAACACTTCCTGCGAGGAATGATCGTGAATTGAGGAATATCATAGTTCTTATGACAGTGCATATGAAATTTTCAACTTCCAGGGAAATATCACCCAAAATTCAGTTATCGATCTCTTCCCATATCTCCTTATCCCGTTGAGGATAGTGAGCCCACTCAAGAAGAGATCGATATTCTCCTCATTCCAGATAATTTAATTCCGCCTGGTGTTGAGGATGCTGATTCTGAAGATGAGGTTAATGAGTCACCTAACCTTGATCACCAAGATGATCCGTCAATTCCTCGACCTCCACCAGAACCTCCGGATATTAAGAAATGTTTTAAACTCGAAGCTGTTCTTTCGTTTGTAACGATAAATTCTACAGATGACTCTCTATAGCATCCCGATTCACGATCTGTTGGAACAAATGGCTCTCTATGTTTATTTTTCTTTAAATATTTCTACGTTTGTTCAAACATTCTTTATACTTGCTAAGATCTATCACTTTTTAAACAACCCTGATGTCTTCTTATAAACCATATTACTGTTAGCTCATAAACTATTTTACTGATTTTCTAGAAACTAAATTATTGTTAATTTATATACTATTTCATTTTCATTTTATGAATTGTTTAAAATACTTCACAAATTGTTTGGCTAAGACCTTATAAATATTTTCAGAATCATCCGATAAATCATTTTGCTACTACACTATAAACCATTCTACTATCATCTTATAAACTATGTTGTTGTCATCACATTAGCTATTTTATTACATTATAAAACCATTTAATACCATTATATACATAACACTAGTTTGACGAAAACGAGCATTGCATCGTTAGTCTTCATATATACATAGACTGGTCACCTATGTATAATTCAGGAAGGACCATGCTATACTCAGAGTAGTCGCCAAAATTTTTATCAAAATTAACTTTCTTTTTATATTCCCAAAAAGCGAACATTTCATGCATTAACTTTTATTTATTCCATATCCGGTTATTACCCTACTTAATTGTTTTATCGAACCCTTCGAACACGTTAGCAAGCTATACAACTTAAACTACCTTGGGAACTCAGTAGAATCCATGTCACCTTTCACGTCTTGAACCCGAGGAGACGTTACCTCATTAAACCTTGTCTTTCCACTAGATGCATTTAGACTAGTCATCAAGCTACTAATTTATCGAGAATCCTGTAAAGATCATGGACCATCAGGTCAAACAACTAAATCAAAGTCGTATCTCATAGTTAAGGTTCGTTAGAACTCGCGGCGAGGCCCGAAGATTCACATGGGAAAGAGAAGATTACTTCAAGAGCAAGTATCCACATCTTTTCTCGAGCAAGAAGAGGGGAGTATGAAGAATAGAGAGCAGGCACGACGCTTCCATAAGGAGGGGAGGATGTAAAACCCCGTATTTAAGGTCACTACTATTTCTAATCTCGTATCTATTTTATAAATTTAATTAATTTATTTTTATTATTTTAGCCAATTTTTATTAAAATCGTCCATTTTAAAACCCTCATGAATCGTACAATTTAAATTATTTGTTTTATCGATCGAGAAATCAACGAAAGCCCTATTTAGCCATGAGAGCTTAATTTATTTTATTTTTATTATTTTCCATTCTTTAATCATGTTTAGCTAAAAACCGCGTCGAAGAAATCATGATTTTACAACAAATAACGAGTTAAATAGGTAATTGGGCCCTGAAACAAAGTAATACAACAAATTATCAAACAAAAGCCCAACCAAGCCCACCCCTACATAGGGGGCCGGTTATACACTTAACCAAACACCAAATATGTATTTTTTTTTATTTTAGGGAATTATACTAGTAATACAATTCTATTATTTAGTCATTCCTAAATTCTAGCTTATACATGTATATCTTGATCTTTTTTTAACCGAATCCTACAACCCTAACATATACAACGACACCTTTTTTTCTTTCTTTTTATTATTTTATCAGTCGATACAAACTAGGAGATTTCATGCCATATATATAATACACATTCTCCATACATACGCATGCCATATCAACCTAAAACAAATCCCACGCCTGTTATTCCTTCTGTTCGAACAAAAGACTCAAGAACACCTCACCACCATCTTCAAATCTTCATCTAATCCCTCCTTTTTACTCCAAAACCTACATAAGATAAACCCTAATCATCCTACACCCATAAAAGTCACCATGCAAGTGTTTTAAAGAAGTTAAAGATTTTGAAGATCATCAAGTTTTAGGGTTTTAATTGGATTAAGGGGCTACAAGATTATTAGGGGTTTGATAATAAGCAAATACAAGCAAGATTGAAGCAAGAAAAAGCTAGGGTTTGTTTGGTTTTGGTGTAGGTGTTAATGGCAAGGAGCACAATCCCATCTAGGGTTTGTGTTTTCTCATTTAATCTCATTCCTAGTAATTGTAAGTATTTTTCCTAAACCTCTTTATGCATTGTTTTGATTTTCTAGTGAATGCATGTTCTTGATTTTTGATTTTTATGAACATGCATGTACTTTTATGGTCAATCTTGGATTAATCTTTAATATGGAGGATATTGATTAGTAGTTATGTTACATTGATGTATTTTGGCCTTGTGTTGGATTAATTGAGGATTTGGAAGTGTTTTGGATTAAATTGGAAGTGTAAATTGCGGACTGTTTTAGATCAGTAGGAAAACGTAGGTTTTTCTCAAAACTTTTGGCTTAGGGTCTGTGAATAAAAGACATGGTTGGATAGATATAATTCTTAGGTTCATGTTACGAATTGGACGCTTTTGTATCGATTCCGGATGAGGGAGATATGACCTTTTTACCAAGGGCCAATCTTGCAATTTCCGAAAGTTATTTATAACTTGAAAAGAGAAAAGTAAAGAGAAGGACCAAATGTGTAATCTTCCCAAAATTCAACAGTTTTAACTGTCAAAGAAGTAAGCGGGAACCCCATTTACTATTCATTCGTCTTCTTCATTTCACCCCCATGGTAAAACAAAGGGCAAATCAAAATTAGAGGGTGCGTTGGTCAATTCAAGGAAGCGCAAGCATAAATGAAGGGACAAATTAGTCTAATCAAAGGGATACTTATCCTAGCCCAAGCTCAAAGGCCACGTAATCAAAGAAAGAAGCACAAATTGTGATGGGTTTTGTGCTAAATTCACTCACAAAACTAACACAAACGTCACATCAAAGGAATGACACGCTGGCAATCCTCAGGTGTCCACAAATTGATCCAACGGCCACAAAAGGATCTCAAATGATTGATTAAATGAATGGCAGAGATTGAAGATTGGAGATCAGGGCTAGAGGTCCTAGAAGCTTCAGCTTGGCACTATAAATAGGCCTCATTCTCACACACAAAGGGGGATTTTTAACTAGTATTATATAACTAATTTCACTATAATGATTTCATTTATAATTCTAAGTCGCGACTTGCTTTATAGGTCACGGATAATTGTTGGAGTCTTCTGTCTCGTTGATTTCTCATTTGATCTTCTTCTCACGGTGAGTTCATAGCCTCGCTTTTACTACTTTATTGGTTTTCTTAAAAACCCGCGAGGGGGATACATGCTTGTTTTCGTAAAACTGAACACAAATTGTTTTCCGTATGCTGGACCCGAATATATGATTAATGCTTGAGTACCTATTGCTAAAGACCCTAATATCGTGAACTGTTAACTACTTGTGATGGGTAGACGCTAGTGTAATAAATAGTACTATGGGGTGACTCCCCGTCCGGGGTCTGAATCCTTTTGGAACACCCACTACAACGGATATATTATTAAGAGATGTAAAGGTATATATCAATAATACCTAATCTTTTGGGGAAAACTTATATTTTTCTCGTCAAAGGGATCGGTTGTCACAAGCTTAATGCATTATTAATTAAAACTTGTTTGATCCACAAGTTTTTCGATGATTTAATATTTGTGTTCTAAATCTTTATGCTTATTTAAACCTATGAATTTCACTCAACGTTTCGTTGACTTTTTAGCATGTTTATCTCAGGTAATCAAAGCTAAGGACTTGGAGCTTGGAACGAGGAGGAAGTTGCGCTTAAAAATGATTTTTGTTAAATCACATGATTCCCATTCCTCAAAAACAATGTTTTTATATTTTGTTGAATACTTGTACCTTGTTAATCTTTATGTTGGGACAACGCTTGCACTCTGAACCTTCTAATGGAATGGGTTAAGTTTTATAATGTCTCTTTTTGAGTCGTTCCTTATAATTTATTGACTGTTGTACTTATTATTAACACCTAATTGTTGGTCCCGAATCTTGACATAAATTGGGGGTGTTAAATTTTTCACTCTTAGACTTTGGAGACACTACCTATACGGTACAAAGTGTATGGTGTATACGGATCACAAGAGTCTCCAGTACATACTCAACTAAAAGGAACTCAACATGAGACATCGACGATAGATCTAACTTCTCAGTGATTATGATTATGAGATTTGTTATCACCGAGGAAAGGCGAATGTCGTAACTGATGCCATAATCCGAAAGGAAAGGATCAGGCCATTATGAGTTTGAGCCTTAGTCATGACAATTCACACCAACCTCCCTGCTCAAATTTTGGGTGATCAAGCTGAGGAAATGAAAGAAGATAATGTTAAGGAAGAAAATTTACGAGGGATGGAAAAGTCATTTAAGACTAGTCCTGATGGAACCAGATGTTTTAAGAACAGAACTTGGTTGCCATATTTTGGAAAGCTACGAGACTTGGTTATCCACGAGTGGCATAAGTACAAATACTCCATTCACCCTGGATTGGACAAGATGTACCATGATCTGAAGCAACTATATTGGTGGCCAAATATGAAAGCTAAAATAGCCACTTATGTCAGCAAGTGCTTGACGTGTTCTAAAGTCAAGGCGGAATGTCAAAAATGTTTAGGGCTATTGCTACAACCAGAGATTCCCATATGGAAATGGGAATGAATCACAATGGACTTCGTCAACAAACTGCCTAGGACATCGAGCGGTTATGACACCATTTGGGTCATTGTCGATTGTCTTACCAAATCCGCTCATTTTCTACCAATCAAGGAAACATATAGTATGGAGAGACTCTACTTAAAGGAAATCATTTCCAGACATGGAGTACAGGTATCGATTATCTCAGACAGAGATAGCCGATTTACTTCTAGGTTTTGGTAGTCGCTCCAAAGGGCCTTGGGAACCCGTCTAGACATGAGCACTGTTTATCACCTGAAAACCGATGGTCAAAGTGAAAGGACCATCCAAATTTTAGAAGATAGGTTGTGTGCCTGTGTAATCGACTTTGGAAAGGGTTGGGATAACCATTTTCCATTGGTTTAATTCTCTTACAACAAGAGCTATCACGCAAGTATCAAGGCTGCACCCTTTAAGGCACTTTATTATTGAAAGTGTCGATCACCCGTCTGTTGGAGTGAGGTTGGAGTTAGCCAACTCACAGGTCTAGAAATTATCCGAGAAACAACGGAGAAGATTTTTCAAATTATAATTTGTTTGCAAGCTGCTCGTAGTCACCAGAAGAGCTACACATATGTGAGGCGTAAACCCTTAGAGTTTAATGTCAACGACAAGGTTATGTTAAAGGTCTCGCCCTGGAAAGGCATGATCCGTTTTGGGAAACATAGTAAGCTAAGCCCATGATACATCAGGCCATTTAAGATCCTGGATAGGGTCGGTCCGGTAGCATACAAACTAGAACTACCACGAGAACTCAGTGGAAGCCATAACACCTTCTATGTTTCTAACTTGAAGAAGTGTTTATCTGATGAAAACCTTGTCATTCCACTAGATGAAATCCGGCTTGACAACAAGCTGCACTTTATAGAAGAGCCAATAGAGGTTATGGACCGCGAGGTCAAACAACTAAAGCAGAGTCGTATCCCTATCGTCAAAGTTTGTTGAAACTCTCGGTGAGGACCCGAATTTACGTCGGAGCGTGAAGACCAATTTCGAACCAAGTACCCTCACCTTTTTCTGAACACCTCGCCAGTTGACGGCACTAAATGAACTCCGGGGCGTAGTTAACTTAGCGGGAGAAAACTGTAGCAACTTGCATTTTTAGGTCATTATTTAACCTAGAACTTTTGCTACTTATTTTAATTTCATGTAAATTAACTTTTACGCGTAACCGGATAGGTTATTTCAAGTACGTCGTAAAACGTACATTAAATGTGAACCCAACTTTAGACTGAATATTAGTCTACATGCTCTAAGAATTTTTATTATTTTACATAGGTACTTATATGTTGTATTTTTATTTTTCACTTTTGCGTTTACCCTTCGCGTTTGCTTTTTAACTCTTGCGTTACTCTACATTCTTATACATTAGCCTTAATAATACCCACTTAATCAAAATTTAACACAAAATAAACCATTAACCCCCTATCTTCCATTGCTAAAAATGGCACCAACCACATGGACACTTGTCCATGTGGTGTGTTAACAACACTAGGTGTCATGTTTATACATAAACCAATGACAAGTGTACTTGGTAATTTGCATGCCTTCCTTCACCCCACTCCACACTATCAATTCACTTCTCAAACATGCTTATACCCCTCTTGTCTCTCCTCTCTTTCCGTGCACCACCACCACCACAAACACCATCCCATCAAAATTTTGCTAGTTTAGTTTATAAAAGATTGAAGGTTTAGGTTTCTAGTTCATGTTCTTGGGTTAGTTTCATCATCATCAACAACAAGTCTCATCATATTTACTAGATCTAGGTTGATTTATTTCAAGGGTTTTGCAAGAGTTAAATCTTTGGGCCATTAATATTACTTAGGTTGAAGATCTTGTTATCTTGGTTCTTGGTACTCATCATTTCTCTTTGTAAGAGATCATTACATTTTTATGTTCATAATTTTGTAATATGATCATACATTTTATTTTCATAGATCTACATATATTTCATGTTTCATATATATTGATTTTGTAAAATATGACATTGTACTTAGTAAACATACAAGAAAACTACATAAAATGATACTCTTATTCTTATTTTTGATAACCAGATTTGATCAGTAGGTTAAATGGAGTAACCTGTAAAAAGCAATACACTTTAAGGCTTAGGTAACAATATAGGGCTGTAGGCCTATGTCTTAGCTTCGATTCCTCGGGTGGAACACGTCGTGACGATACTCGATGATTTAATTAGAAAATAAACAACAAAGGTGTGTCAGAATTGCACAACAGATTTCAATCACTAATAACTCATAAAAGTTGTATAGAACCCACTGTTTGAGTAAAAAGATAAAATGTAGAGGACACTTTAACTTAAACATGGCCATTTGAGTTATGACCAATTTCACTGGACTGATATAACCATTTGACACCTTTTACGTAAAAAACAAGGTGGTCCGACATACATATCAGATAAATAGACTCAATTACCTTTACATGAATATAAAAACCGAATCAAGAATATTTACGGTTTTAAGAGAAACGGGTTACTAAAGTCAGACAAAATCTGAAAAATAAACAACTTATATTCTAGGGCTTGTAAATGTTAGTAAAGTGGTCAAAACTAGTCCCTATTGTTTTATAAACTCTATAAAACTCTAATTACAATGTACAAATCAATATAAATTTATTATAAAAAATTCATTTGCATTCATTCGCATAATATTTATAAAACCTAAGATGCGATGTTAAATTTTAGGTTGCTTCTAGGATTTTACTCGGCTTCTCGACACTTTATTCTCGTTATTTTTATCGCATTGCGGAAGGTGAGTTCATAGCCCCACTTTTACTCATTAAATGCTTTATAAACTACTTGGGGGAGATACATGCTACTTTTACTTATGGACACAAGTATTTAAAACTGTATGTTTATCCTCATATTATTATTGCCTAAGTACCACTATTGCTAGAAAGTCCCTACTATCATGAACCGATTAATTACTTTGCGTAAGTAAACGCGAATGCTGTGAATAGATCTATTGGAATTGACATCCTCTGTCTAGGTTGCTCAGTTAGACAAATGAACGCACTGTATTTGAGTACTCTAGGTAAAATGGCAACTTAGCAACTAGGGCAAACTCTACTATAACTTTGATTATAGCGTTAACGTTTCGGGTTCATGTGCTTAGTGCAATAATAAATGCTTTCGACTTTTGTATGTGTTACCTTAGTCAACTTACACTTGAAATCTCGTGGTCCACTGCTTTACTTATAAGCCTATGAATTTCACTCAACAATTGTTGTTGACGTTTTTAGCATATTTATCTTAGGTCCCTAAGGTTTTAGCTTGGCATGGAGTCACACGGCATATTTTGAAGGCTTTTGCATCATAATTACCATTCGATAATGTTTCTAAAATAATTATTTATTGTACTACTGTTGGGACCTCATGTTTTGTAAACTCTGATATTTAATTTATCGAATGTGTAATTTTTCAAAACGTCTCATTTAAAGGTTGTTTTCTATGACTTGTATTTTGTGCTATGATGTAGCTCCCTCGGTTACCTTCCGCTGCTATCCAAAGTTAGAGGTGCTACAGTTGGATCAGAAAAATACGGGAATTAGATGGATAAAGTGAAGATGTTATGCTGCCAAGACATAACTACGATGTAGTTACCACATTGAACTACGCCGTAGTTCAATTGAAGTTCCAAGCAAGCATAGAAGAAACTAGGGCGTAGTTGCCCTGTATGGACTACACTGTAGTTATCAAGAGTTACCAAAGAAGTCAAGTCTAGTCAAAACTATGACGTAGTTGGCCATTTTGACTACGTCGTAGTTACTCTTAGCCTGCAAAAGGAAAGCATGAATTAGCATAACTAAGGCATAGTTTATACCCTCAACTACGTCGTAATTGAGACGAATATTATAAATAGAGCCCTAATCTCAGCGCATTTGTATCATTCACTCAGAGGAGAGTTCTAAAGGTCATCTAGGGGTTCCAGGGAAATGGAAATTTGGCTCATTCGTTCACTAGTTCAAGGGAGAGATCATTTTACTTATTTATTGTATTAATCATTCATCACAGACTTGTAAGACTATAATGTTTTCTCAATCAAAGAATTCTTCCATTATTTCTTATATTATCTGTAATACGAGTGGCTAAGCACCTTAAATGCTAGCCTTGTTATGATTTTATTATGTGTTAATACAAATAATGTCTAAAAACGTTATTTATATTTTTTGACCTCTTAACGTTTTGATAATAAAAAAATGTAAAAACGTTTACGATAGAATTATACGTTTACAAATTATTAATCATAAAATTCCATTTCTAAGATTAGTAATCACTTAAGGTATGAACAAACAAATCATTAAGCATGATTAGCGATCAAGAAAATATGTTTTCTCTTATCCATTACTTTTTTACAAAATAATTTCACAAAATTAATTATACAAAATATTTTCTAATTAATAGAAAAGTTTTATTAAAAACTTAAAATTTGAAATTCAAATTTTCCTTCCAAAATAGAAGCTTCTATATCAGATACAACCTTCCTCACATAAAGACAAAAAAGGGAGCGTAGTCTACTGGTGGCCCCTTTATAGGCCTGGCGGCCCCCTTATATATCTGGGACCGCCAGGACCGCTGCCAGTGACCGTTGGATTTTTCTGCCTATAAATACTGCTCCATCCCTTGCAGAAAATCAAACCTTTTTGCACGAATTTTCTCACACTTCTTTCTCTCTCTAAAAACTTTCTTTCTCTGACTAAATATCTTGATCAATAACATCTCTTAAACTTGTTTCAAGTGATCTAATCTTTTCTTCTCATCTCTTCCCTCTAATTCAAGTGTAAGAGAAGAACACTCGTATTCGCCAAGAAACGAAGTGTTGATTAGTGATCTCTTCTCCTTTCTTCTAAGTATCAAATCTCTATTGTAATTATCTTGTTTATTTGTGTGATTCAGATATTGTGTAAATTTGATAGTGTAGATCTAGTGATCGTGTAGTGATTGTGAAGTGGTAGATTGATTCTAGCTAAGATTAGGACTCGACATTTAGCTTAGTGTCAGAAAATAACTTAAGCGACGTGTAAACGGTTTTCTCCGCCTGAAGGGAGCTTGTTGGCATAGTGAAATCTCGAGTAGGATACTCAGGGAGTGGAGTAGGGCGAAAAAGAGCTTCGTAGCCGAATCACTATAAATCTTAGTGTCTTGGTTTGATTGTTCCTTCTCTCATCTCTTATATTGTTGTGATTGTTATTTTCTATAAGTTTAGATATTTACTTTATTGATTCATATTGTTGGTTGGTTAAACATACTACTCGAATCTAAGTATTTTAAAAGCAAAGTTTTTAAAATGAAAACGAACCTGTAAACTATTCAACTCCCCCCCCCTTTTAGTTTCCACAATTGGTATCAGGAGCCAAGGTCACTCAAGATTTTTTAAATATATTGTATTTTAAAGCTTGGATCGATCTATGGATTTCGACAAATATCTAGAAAGGCAATCTTTGGCATGTTATTACCAACGGTGATTTTCAACCTATTGAACAAAATCCGAAAACCAAATTAGATGAGGTTATCCCTTTTGAAAAACAAAGTGATGATCTTAAAAAGAAACTTGCAAAAAATAACAAAGCTAAAATGGTTATTTATAATGCTTTGTCTAGAAAATAATATGAAAGAATTTTCATGTGTAATACGGCAAAAGAAATTTGGAAAACATTGTTAATAACCCACCAAGGTAATAGTCAAGTCAAAGATAATAAACAATTCGTCATTTTTGAAGATGAATCTATAGATAGTGCTTTTGCTAGATTTAATACTATTATTACTAGTCTAAAAGCTCTTGATGAAGGTTATTTTAGCAAGAACTATGTTAGGAAATTTCTTAGGGCTCTACATCCTAAATGTAGAGCAAAGGTCACGGCAATTGAAGAGTCAAAAGACTTAACATCACTATCTCTTGATGAACTTATCGGGAACCTCTAAGTTCATGAAATGATCATCAAGAAAGATTCCGAAATAGTCAAAGAAAAAGTTAAAAGGAAATCTCCTGCTTTAAAGGCTAAGAAAGAATCTAGTGATGAAGAGTGTTCGACTTCCGGAAGTGAAGACGAAGAATACGCCATGCCATTAAGAGACTTTAAGAAGTTCTTTAAGAGAAGAAGTAGATTCGTGAGACAACCTCGAAACGACAAAAAGACATTCCAAAGAAGCCGTGATGACAAGAACGTTAAAAGTGATAGAAAATGCTTTAGATGCGGCGACCCGAATCATCTTATTGGAGAATGTCCAAAACCACCTAAAGACAAGAACAAAAGAGCATTTGTTGGAGGTTCTTGGAGTGATAGCGGTGAAGAAGATGATGAGAAAGTCAATAACGAAACATGTCTATTAGCTCAAGCATCAAGTGAGGTATGTTCCGAATCCTCTTACTTTAGTGATGAAAACTTATCAATAGATGGTTTAATATTAGAAAATGAATATGATAAACTATGCAAAATAAGTTTAAAGATAATCACTAAAAACAAAAGACTAAAAGCCACTAGAGATAGCTTAGAAAACGAAATTAGTATTCTAAAAGAAAAAGTGTCTACACTCGAGAAAAACAAGGAAGTTGATCTCGAATGTGTAAAATGTCATATGCTTAAAATTGAAAATGAAAAGCTTAAAGAGGAAGCTCTTAAACTAACCAAGTTTGAAAAGAGCACACATTGCTTAAATGAAATGTTAAATAATCAAAAACCCTCCGGTGAAAAGTTAGGTTTAGGGTTTAATTCATTTGAAGCATCATCTAGTGGAACTAAGGAAATAAAATTTGTCAAAGCTCAGAAAAAGGCATCCTCTGATAGAGGTCCTTTAAATACGGGAGGCCCCCTTAATATGTCGGCGGCCCCCAAAGCAAATATAGGACCGCCACCAAGAACCATACCTGGTTCTGAGAAAAGTGTGTCTTTTCAAAAATCTATTTTGGGTCCTAGACCAAAACACATAATAGTAAACAATGTAAGAGTTCCCGTTGCTAGTGATAATGAAGTTAAGCAATTCTATAAGCCATTGTCAAAACCCAGAGTTGGATTTTCAAAACCAAATTTTAGATCAAAAACTCCACCACCTAGAAGAGTCATAAATAATTATCATCGTTCTAAAACACCGCATCCAAAAAGAAACATTGGTCTACAAAATCAACTTCGTGGTTTTCCTATAACTTGGAACAACTTCCCACGACAAAGTTACATGCCATGGGAAATGTGTCTTCTATTTCTACATCCTAACCAATTGCATTAAATGCAAGGGATGTTTAGCACTAACAACTTTGGACCTATGAGATATTAGGGACCAAATGTTTAAGGCGTTGCCTTATATAAATAGATATGCCTTGGGGACGACATGGAACCCGATGAGTGGAAGGATAGCGGATGCTCCAAACACATGATGGGTAATCGAAAGCTCTTCTCAAGCTACAAGGCATACAACTGAGGTATGTTTACTTTTTGGTAGCAATCTTCGCGCTAACATTAAATGGCAAAGGTAACGAATTGAATGACTCTCTTCAAAATTGATAACTGGTAGAACAGAATGGTATGATAACTTAATATTTAACTTGTTTTAGTATAGATCAAAGATATGAGAAATTAAGTGTAAGTAGATATTCTCTGAACATGATAGTGAAATCACTAAGGATGGTAAGGTCATAGGTAGAGGTATTAGGAAGAAAGGCTTATATGTGATGAAATTAGAAAATAAGCCCAAAGACCAAATTTGTCTAGCAACGATTGATGAAAATTCCACTTGTGGCATAGGAGATTAGGGTCACAGCAAATAATAGCGTCTTATCAATTGTTAGCATCAAAAGCATTAGTTAGAAACTTACCTAAGCTAAAATTGATCAACACTTCTGTGATGCTGCACAAAACCTGAAACAATCTCGACGCTAGGCAATAAAGGCTAAGAATCTAGTCACACGACTAGCTGCATAGAACTCCTTCATAAGGATCTCGTCAGTCCATCCGATTACGAGTGACGGAGGAAACCGCTAACCACCTTAATCATAGTAGATGACTACTCTATGTATACTTGGACTAGATCCCATAAGGACAAAACCAAAGCCTTCAATCAATTTGAAATATTTAGTAAGAAAATTCAAAACCAATTAGGATGTACAATAGTGTCAATAAGAATCGACCACGGTAGGGAATTGATCATGTGAGGGTGCAATATGGAGAGTTATTGTAATGGCAATGAGAATTAACACAAAAACTTCTCAGCTCCACGCACATCCTCAATCAAATGGCGAGGTTTAAGTAAAAATAGGACACTTCAGACATGAGTAGGACTATGTTGAATGAGATAATACGTTACCATAAAAAGTTTAGGTGTAATACTCAGTAGAACCGACTTCAACATACATTCTCAACCGAATCCTAATTAGAGCCATCTTAGGAAAAACACCTTACGAACTCTTAAAAGGTAGGAAACCTACTCTAGATTACTTTAGAGTGTTTGGAAGCAAGTGCTTCATTTTAAACACTAAAGACTACCTTACAAAGTTTGACCCAAAGTCATACGAAGGTATCTTTTTAGGTTACTCGCAAAATAGTAAAGCCTACATCATCCTTAACAAACATACTAGGAAAGTCGAAGAATCACTCAACGTGACATTCGATGAAACTCCTCCACCCTCTAAGACATCACCCTTGGTGGATGATGACTTAGATGAAGAAGAAGCAATTAAGGTTACCGAAAAGAAAAACCTAGAAAATGACATTGAGGATGAAACTTTAGAGATTGACGAAATAGTCAATATTAAGGAATCTAGGAACCATCCATTAGAAAATGTCATAGGAAACCTTAACCAAAGAACCCTTAGATCACAAGCCCAAAACCAAAGTAACTTATTTTGTTTTATATCAACTATAGAACCTAAGAATGTGAATAAAGTCGTAACGGATGATAGTTGGATAGTCACTATGCAAGAAGAATTAAATCAATTTATTACTAACGACGTTTGGGAGTTAGTTCCACAACCTAGGAATATGACAATCATAGGAACTAAGTGGGTGTTTAGAAATAAGTTAGACGAGAACCGTATTGTTTCTCGAAATAAGGCTAGGTTAGTTGCTCAAGGCTATAATCAACAAGAGGGCATCAATTATGAATTAGGATACTATTAGCTTATGCTTGTGCCTTAGACTTTAAAATATTCCAAATGGATGTAAAAAGTGCATTCCTAAATGGTTTTATCAATGAGGAGGTATACGTGGCACAACCTCTAGGATTCATTGACTTTGAAAAATCAGATCATGTTTATAAACTAAATAAAACTTTATATGGTCTTAAACAAGCTCCCAAAGCTTGGTATGATAGATTAAAAGCTTTCCTTATTAAACATAAATATAAAATGGGAATGGTAGATATCACTCTTTTTACTAAGAAGAAATGTTCAAACCTCATCATCATTCAAATATATGTCGATGACATCATATTTGGTTTGACTTGTCAAGACATGTGTGATGAATTTTCCAAAATCATGCATGACGAGTTTGAGATGAGCATGATGGGTGAACTTAACTTCTTCCTTGGACTACAAATAAAAAAAATGGAAGATGGTATTTTCTTTAATCAAACTAAATATATTAAAGAGATGCTTAAGAAATTTGGCTTAGAAGAATCTAAACCATTGAAAACCCCCATATCCTTCGATACCAAACTTACGAAAGACGAAGAGTGTGACACGGTAGATAGTACCAAGTATCAAGGCATGATAGGTAGTTTATTATACCTAACGGCAAGTAGGCCTGATATCATGTTTAGTGTCTGCCTTTGTGCCCGCTTCCAAGAGGCTCCCAAAACATCTCATCTTGAAGCAGTAAATGTATCTTCTGATACATTAAAGGCACTACGCACTTAGGATTACGGTATCCTAAAGGGACCGGCATAGAAACAGTAGTATAAGACGACTCTGATCATGTGGGAGATTATGTGGACAGAAAGAGCACTAGCGGTATTTGTACGTTCGTGGGATGCTGTTTAACATCTTGGTTCTCGAAGAAACAAACCGCTCTTGCTATATCCACTACCGAATACGAATACGTAAATGCCGGAAAGGCATGTCAACAAGCACTATGGATGAAACAAGCTCTTATCGACTACGATGTTCGACTCGAAGACGTTCCGATCATGTGCGACAATAAAGGCGCGATTGACCTTTGCAAAAACCTGGTACAACATTCTCGAACCAAACACATCGAAATTCATCACGACTTTCTTCGTGATAATGTCCAGAAAGGACATATCTCAATCGAAAAAGTGTCGTCAGTCGACAACATCGCTGACATTCTTACGAAACCCATTAAACGTGAATCGTTTAACTATCTACGTCTTGGTTTAGGAATGATGGAACACATTCAATAAATCACATTAGTCCGCTTCTCCTTTTTCTGTCTTAATTCTAGTTCGTGTTCCATTTTGTGTCATGATAACTTAAATACTTCATCCGAAGTACTTTAAGCATTTTTAATTCGCAAAATACAAATTAAAATGTCACTCCTATTTGTAAAATATTCGTCAAAAACTGAGTCTAAAACCCCTCGCTGAGGGCGGCCCCCATACCCTAGGCGGCCCCCAATATATTTAGAACCGCCATCAGCAAACACTAAAATTGAACACTTAACTAAAAAAATTCAAAACACAAAAACAAACACCCCCTTTCATATCTGCAGCGCCGAACACGAACACAACACCCCAAAAACTCAAAATCAACCACTAAAACTATAATTGAAGATCAAATCAACACCTATAATCACTCACAACATCTTAAAGATCATTAATTGTAAGTCATTTCATCTATTTTCTTTCAATTTGAGTCTAGGGTTCATGATGAACCCAAAAATTGAAATTGGGGATTTTTCATTTTTCTTTCAATATTGTACAATTAAGAATACTAGGATACAATGTATAACTAATATGCTTCTCGTAGACATAGGATTTGCATACATTTGTGAGTTTGTTGAAAAATTGATTTCAAACCAAAACCCTAATTTTATTTTCAAATTACTCACATTAGGAACTTAATAAAATTGTGTTTATGCATTGTTAATACAACTTAATAATGTTTTCAAACACATGCATAATGATATCATGAACAAAGGTCGAGATACATAATTCATATGTATTTTTCGACATGTTTGGATGAGCAAAATCAAACTAAGGAGCGGTTGGATTAACTCTTAAGATTTTAATTGTTAGGTCGAGTTTAATCGTTACTCCACATTGTCACTTTTAGGCACACACTAGAAGCAATGATCATACAATATCACATATAAATGACAACAAAATGTAACTTCAATAATTTCTTTCTAGGTAATCATCCCTCGCAAATCATCAGAAGACTATAAAAATACAAGACACTACATCCCAATGATTTCACATGAATTTCGTACACCCATAAAAGAAAAACTAAAAAACCTTAAAAGTCGCTACATTCATGAGGGTCAGATGGTTTTTGATAATTTTGCAGATCTAAACTATGTTCGGTCTTTGTTTCATTTTGTTGAGTTCGAGTGTCTCCTTGAAATAAATGAATAAATTTATCCTCGTTTCATACTTGAGTTTTATAGTCAATATCAAATCAATTATTCTGACGAAGGTCAAATGTTTGTCGAATTTGTAATTCAAAATCAATTCTTTTCTTACTCTCTTGAAGAATTTGCTCAAATTCTTGACATACCTTGTGAGGGTGCGTGTGTCTTTACTGACAGATGGTCACTTGATGAGTTGGCATATGGTGTCCTTTCCGAAGGTCCATATCAAACCAACCTTCCTTCTCCCGATGACATCATCTTGTATATTCGAGAAGACCGAGAAGGTCAAGTCACTCGCATCTGTCACAAGGAAGAAATTGAGGTTCAAGATTATCAAATTCTCACTCATGAAATTGTGTCAACTTTGAAACTTTGGAAGAAATAATTCGAGAAAATATTTTCTGTTTGGGGGGTAGTCGGGACCATGTTCCCGCATGTCTTTGTTACATACTTTACTGTGTTGCAAACTCTAAAAAAATCAATCTCGCCTATTACATGGCGAAACGAACGGAGTGGGTCACTAAGCAATCTAGGTTAATTCTACCCTTTGGTATGTTATTAAACTGTTTGTTTAAATTCATCATAAATGAAAATCCTGAGTTGTCAAATGAGTCCTATGTCTTGTACGATTGTGTCATGAACCCTCTTGGCGCTCAACAAGAGCGAAAGACTAGAGAGGATTTTGGCACGAGAAGAGGTCGTCACTCCACTTCCTCGTCCTCCGCCTTTGGTCAACCATCCTTCTCTCATTTTAACAATGATGATGATGGAGATGACGAAGGAACCTCACTTGCAAGCACTCCTTCCCCCATTCGTTATGTCAATTCGTTAACCAATGAAGTTCCTCAAGTTTTTCAAAACCCATCTAATATTGACCTTTCACTGGAACCCATTTACCACCGTCAAAAACCGAAGCATCATACATGCAAGTTTAAATCGAGATAGGAGCATCGTGGTGGGTTAAGGTCAATCGGGAAAGGCCTTCAGAAACTTGTGGAGAAATATAAGGAAGTAAGCAATATGGAAATGTGCCTTGTGACTTTATTAATTATATTACTTATTATTTTATGAAGCTTAAGTACTTAAAACTTACATTATTTAGTGTAACTCTTACATGTACACCGGCAACACGACTTGCCTTGGATGATCTTTCGATTTTATCATCCTAAACACTTGTTTTCATGGTACTTGACACACTATAATTACCTCTATGATGATATGCATGCTTATCTATTAGTGACTTATATTTTTGATGGGATGCTATTATGCTTTATTATGAATTTGTATGTGTCGTTTGGCATTCCGTTCGACCCTAAGCGGTATTATAAGGATGGTGATCATGCAATAATGTTGCAGAGGCCAAGGTACGTTTTCTTTACTTTGATAAATCTTTAGGAAAATTGGTCTCCAAGAAAGGATACGACGTATTAGGAATAAACCTATACGGCGTATCCATTGTTTTTCATCTACGTTGACTAAGTCAACATAATCCACCAATACGACGTATCGAATTTAGGTATAAAAACCCAATCAATACACCGGATCTGATTTTACCACACACTTTCACTCCTCACACATACGAAATTTTTACCAAAACTAAGAGAATCGTTTGTTATCATAATCATCCCCTTTCTTCGTCTGAATCTTACGGTAATTAGTCTCACCCCTTTTTCTTTCGATTTATGATTTCGAATTTTTAACTAGAATTAGGGTTTCACAAATTTTGTGTAATGTCGTAGATGAATTCTTTTAGGACTCCTTTACCCCCCTCTAAATTAGTCTAGGAAGTTTGAAATTTTGAATGGGTTAAAATGGGTATACAAGGGAACCCCCTTTCGTTTTCATACTACATAATCAATACGGCGTATCCACTCACATGGATACAACTTATTGACAATTTTTACCCAAAGTTAAAACCTCAATACGGCGTATTCATTAAATTGAATACGACGTATTGATGAGAATGGGATCCCGAATCTTAAAACCCATACGGCGTATTAATTAAAAATCTATATGGCGTATTAAAATTTAGATCCCTATACGGCGTATCCACTTTTGAATACGCCGTATCCACTCTCAGAACAGAAGGTTTAAATTACTATACTCTTATGCTTTCCTTGTTAATTTTGCAGATATGGCTCTTCCGCCACGTGAGCAGAGACACCTTTTTCTTAGGTACAAGGGGTTGGAGTATTCTGATGCAGATATTGCCGATTTCGAGGTGAGATTAGCTAGGATTTATAGGAGAGAGGTACGCAGGGTGCCGGTGTTTAATTTTGGGGGATTACCAGATTTGATAGCTGAGGGGTTGAGTACTAAGATGTTGATGGAGCATTGAGATGATCAGGGAGTTAGTTTGTTCACCAGCCAGGCTTGGAGGAGGCTTTTTGATATCAGGGGCCCATTGGTTCACGAGCTTATTTTGAAGTTTTATAGTACATTTAGGTTTGGTCAGGCCATACTTAATTTAGATACACCAAGAGCTCTATAGTTTCAGCTGGGAGGAGTCAGGCACCTGAGAAGGTAACCGTGGCGGATTTATTCTACTTGAGAGGGATGGACGTTGACTCAGTCAACGTTCCTTATTTGTTTGAGGTTGTTTGCTACTGGGAGGAAGAGTGGGGCGCATATTTTAGTGGGTAGTTTGTAGCTCAATTAGCTGAGCATTTTGGACTTTTGACTGCTGAGATACTGGGAGGATTGACGGTTATTGCCCCTGAGCTTCCTGTTATTGACATGGCTGAGCTAGTGAGGCTGCAGATTTGTGCGCAGTTTGATGATACTTGGGCCTGGGTGGCCATGTCATCAAAGAGGCAGCCCAATGCTGTGGCTGGTGCCCCTACTATAGCTGAGGATGCTCCTACTGTTGACGAGGGTAACCAGCATGTTCCGGCACCCGTTAATACAAATAATGTCTAAAACGTTATTTATAGTTTTCGACCTCTCAACGTTTTGATAATAACAAAATGTAAAAATGTTTACGATAAAATTAAACGTTTATAAATTATTAATCGTAAAATTCCATTTCTAATATTAGTAATCACTTAAGCTATGAACAAACAAATCATTAAGCATGATTAGTGATCAAGACAACATTTTTTCTCTTATCCATTACATTTTTACAAAAGAATTTCAAAAAATTAATTATCTAAAATATTTTCTAATTTGAAGAAAAGTTTTATTAAAAACTTAAAATTTGAAATTCAAATTTTCCCCTAAAACGGAAGCTTCTATACCAGATACAACATTCTTCACAAAAAGACAAAAAAGTGAGCGTAGTCTACTGGCGGCCCCCTTATAGGCCTGATGGCCCCCATATATATATATATATATACTTCTCCATCCCTTGCAGAAAATCAGACCTCTTTGTATGAATTTTCTCACACTTCTTTCTCTCTCTCTAAAAACCTTCTTTCTCTCACTAAATATCAAGATCACTAACATCTCTTGATCTTGTTTCAAGTGATCTAATCTTTTCTTCTCATTTATTCCCTCTCATTTAAGTGCAAGAGAAGAACACTCGTATTCGCTAAGAAACGAAGTATTGATTAGTGATCACTCCTCCTTTCTTCTAAGTATCAATTCTTTATTGTAATTATCTTGTGTATTTGTGTGATTTGGATATTGTGTAAATCCGATAGTGTAGATCTAGTGATCGTGTAGTGATTGTGAAGTGGTAGATTGGTTCTAGCTAAGATTAGGACTAGACATTGAGCTTAGTGTCGGAAAATAAATTAAGCGACGTGTAAACGGTTTTCTCCGCCTGAAGGGAACTTGTTAACATAGTGAAATCTCGAGTAGGATACTCGAGGAGTAGAGTATGGCGAAGAAGAACTTTGTAGCCGACCACTATAAATCTTGGTGTCTTGGTTTGATTGTTCCTTCTCTCATCTCTTTATATTGTTGTGATTGTTATTTTCTATTAGTTTAGATATTTACTTTATTGATTCATATTGTTGGTTGGTTAAACATACTACTCGAATTTAAGTATTTTGAAAGCAAAGTTTTTAAAATGAAAACGAACCTATAAACTATTCAACCCCCCCCCCCCTTCTAGTTTCCACATTATGGTTATGATGCTAGTTTCCTGTTGAATTATCGTTTATAGGATATCTTTATTGCCTGTTGCATGATCCCCGAGTTTTAGTAGTATTGATGCTAGTGTAGATTGATGTGTGCTAAAACACACATCCTTATAACCCCGAAAAACACTATAAAACGGACTAAAAACACTAAAATATGGAAAATTATATTGCAAATATGTTTGTATTGTTTTTTTATGTCTTACAGGTATTAAAGATTGAAAACAAAGCAAAAACGGGAATTTTTGGGTTCAATTCGATCAAGTTTACTAATTATTCAAGATCAAGACAAAGTCATAAAACTTTCCTGAGCTTGCCATTGGAAAGAGCATGATAATCCGAGTCTGACGGTGGCTTCGTCTCTTATTGGGCCGACCCGACACCATTTATATGGGTCAGACCGACCCATACTTATTAAAGGTTCAAATTTGTTAAAGCTCAGCCCAAGACCAAACAAACTCGGCCTAATCCTCAGATTGCAATTGCTCGGCCCACCGGTCTTATGAGGCCCAAGCCAAAATTTAGATATTAATTGATACTTGTTGTAGTTGAATTGGCGAGTGAGCTACAATCTCTTTAATTAATTCAAAACAGGCGCGTAGCCTCCCACTTTTACCCCACTAACATAATTTTGGCAAATCAAATGAAGACACATGGCACAACTATCTATTCTTAATTTAAATATGGAATAAAATGGAGAGGTTCTAGAATGGAGAATGTGTTTATTAAATGCATATAGAAGTCCATGTTTAGTTGCACCATTGGTGGATCTTAAATTTCTGACGCAGTTTAGTACGAGGTGGAGGATTACAAGGCAATCATTGGCTGGAAATGATTAGGCTCTTTCAAGGAATTTACAAGACTACCCCTACTTCTTTGGCTATATAAGCATACGCACCAGCTATTTTTCATTCATTAGTTATTAGTTTTTAGATCTTAGTTTTAGCCACAAAATATTTGGCTTATTTAGATTCTTATTTCGATTCAAATAAGCTCTCCTTTAGCTTATTTCCTGGCTTACTTTTGTTCGAATAAGCTGTCATATAGCTTAATTAACTATAAGCTAATTGGGGATATAGATCTAGCTTCTTTAAGGCTTTTTTTTTTGTTACATAATCAGTTAAGCTTATAGCTTAACCAGTTTGCTTAGCTTATCCTTAAGCTCGATTCGGTATGTCAAAAGAAGGCCATGAGTATTAGTTTACTCACCTTATTAATAAGCTTAGGACCTCCTTGATTAATCGAGAGCTTATTTAGTTAGATAGTGCTTATTTAACTCGGTTTTCTCAAAATAGCTTTTAAAATATATTTTTAGTTTGATTTGATTATGATTTCTAGTTTAGTTTTTGTAACACCCCACCCAACATACATTGGATTGCGTAGCGGAATTAGCATTTGGATGTTGCTAAATAGCACCATTCACCAAGATAATAGAAAATGACCCAAATGAGATGTTTTAACAAACATGTGTTCCATTATTAATCAGAGTTAAAATGCGTTAGGTCCCCACAGAATCGCAACCACTGTCTGCAACATTTGAAAGACAATTGTTTCAAATAAAAGACATTGTTTTAACACAACTTAAGAATACACAAGTAGTCTTTCTACAAATCCATCACACGCAAGACACCTCCACGCCATCGTTGCCTTCATCCTTGGTTACCTGGAATAAAACATGTTTAAAACGTCAACAACAATGTTGAGTGAAATTCATAGAGATTAAAATAATTAATAAGCAATAATATTTGAACACATAATTAGTTCTCAGGAAAATAAAGCAACAAATGCAATGTATAGCAACTTCTTTTCTTTCACGCATTAAGCCCATGACATCGAACCTTAACAGTACATATGGCATTTCATATGTTAGTGTGCCCCAAAACAAGGTATTATTGTCATATACCTACTACTTTCTAAATACAAAATGTCCATTACATGGTGCTCACTATAACACCCCGTGTTTTAGGACAATGTACGACGTTGATAAAGTCGCTATTTATTTTTTTGTATTGTACATAGGCGATTGACGGTCAATGGCGAATTAAGGGACTTCGACAATAGAAACTTATGCTGAAACAATCTCATAATCGGGTCCCCTAAGCAACCATAATCATATGAGTTTGATTTTATAAATACAAACATGTATCCCCCTCGCGGGTTTAAAACATTTAAAACAGTTCAAAAGCGAGGCTATGAACTCACATTAAGCAAAAGATCCAAATCAATCAATCAACAAGCACAATAAGCTTCACGTCTCATCCGCGACCTATATAATACATATATGGCGGCACGTGACTAAAAGTATATTAAATCATAATATATATATATATATATATATAAATATTATATATCTATATATATAATAATATATAATATATATATATATATATACATAGACCAATACTACGTATATAATAATCACATACTAAAAAAAGTTTTTTTTTTCCCCCCCCCAAAGTGCGACGCAAAACATTTCGCCTTACATATTCATCAATTATTACAACGTTTCTTACAAAGTTTCCATTTTTAGAAAGTTTGTCGAATGTAAGGATAATATAATCCAAACTTAGCATTTCGTCTTAATTTAACTAGCATTACGAACCCTTTACTTGTTATAAAATATATTCAAAAGTATACGTAAGTTTGACTTTCAAAAGTCAAACTTCGTAGTTGACTTTTTACCCCAAACTTGACTCGGCCATAAAATCTTCGTTTTTTGGAGTTACAAGGTCTACCTTATATCAAAATGGACCTTAGAACATCCTTTATCATATTCAAAAGCCTAATTTAGATTTTAAAAATTTATCGACACACTATGGTCAAGTCAAACTTTATGGTTAACAAAAGTCAACACAAAGTCATACAAAAACTCATTTTTGACAAAATCCAATCAGTTTTTATACTCAGCTGCGGTAGTATGGCATCCTTTTGTGCTCTCTCGGGTGTTGGGGGTGTGTGTCCCGTTAGGTGGCTTCCAACATGTTATAATAGCCTATTAACATGTAACCTAAAAACCATCAAACATATGTTCAACTTGGAAATACTATCAAACCCATTTGCAATTTACACAACTATCTACGATAACATTATATGGCAATAATCATCTAAATAAACAAACAAGAAACACAAAACAAGTGCTCACAAAGCTAGAAAAAGATTCAAATTTTGTTTCCCCCCTTCCTTTTGAAATCATACGAACCACATAGACCAACCAAACAAAATTTTCAAACCAAACCACTTCAATATAACAACAATCTATCACCCTTAAACACTTCCTTATACACCAAATCACTAGAAATTGACCAAAAACCCAACTTCTTAAATACTTAGTGCATATAAGGTTTTCTTAGTGGGATTTATAGAGGATTGAACAAGGATTAATATGGTATAAATAGATTTAAATGCATGTGAGTAATGAATTTTTGGTGATGATGTTTGTGTGTGTGTGACTTCGACGGCAACAAGAAGGAGAGAAAGGGAGAGGATGAAATTTTTTATAAAAGAGTTTATGTGTATAAGTGGTGCCTATTTATAGAAATAAACTTTAAGCATTTGGCAACTTTAACCCCTCCTTTCATAAGTCCTTGCAAATTTAATACAAAATGGTTATTTTTCCGTTACTTAGTCAACCAAACACGGGTAACATCACGTTAATAAATATTTTAAATCCTTCCACAAAATTTATTTTAAAGTTTTTTAAAACATTAATAAAACTTAAACTCGTAAAACACGACCATTAAACAACGGTTTTTAAAAAAAACTCGAGAAACGACGTAAAATACAAAATGACATATTTACGCTCTCGGAGCAATCAAATATATTTTTTTGACTTTCTTAAATGCTAAAAACAAACGGGTTTGGTGATTCAACAAGGCTTACCATTCAACCACTTTAACAACGCTCAAATGACGAGGGTGTTTCAAAACCATATGCAACCAAAAAACAATCATGTAAGTCACACTACTCTAAAACGTGATGCAATGAAATTATGGAAAGCAGCTAAACAACTAATAATAGATTGTTTTCTTAATTTAAATGCTAGTGTCATCATAACAACGGATGTTTGGTTCGCTCCTCATGGTTTGCCCGGTTCGTAACTATGTGTTACCGCACATTGGATTGAGCCCACAACTTGGAAAATGATGAAGCGGGTCATTGCATTCGAAGACTTTTTAGTTCCCCACACGGGACCTGCTTTATTTAGAATGTTGAAAAAAGCTTTTGTCTAAATAGCATCAACTATTGGTATCGCTGCTTTAACAACAGTGGTTTAAGAAGAATTAACAAATGATTCTACTTTTAAGGTACATGTAAATGTATTTAAGAACTTGAAATAGTCATTTTATCTCATGACGATAAATCACCACATATATTATTAATCTTATAATGTTTTAGCTGATTAGCCATTTTTTTAATTCCTATTTTCTTTTAGCAATACCATTTTTGTGACAAGTTAAATTATTGGCGTAAAGTCATTAATTATACGTTAATTTTTTTATTCAATTGATGTTAGTTACTTGCTAGTTGTCTAAATACTCATAACCCATTTTAATGCAAGTTGATTTACTAATGTAAACCAAAAGAAACATCAAATAATAGTATTATATCTTGTCACATAATGTTGCAATAAAATGATTGTCTTTATAATAAGACATTTTATTTATCATAAAAATATGTCATAAGTTATTACTTTAGTAGTTCATCAATTTTAAGAACTATATTATGGACTTTATCGCTATATTCTTCAACTGTAACTTGCATAAGATATCTAACCATAAAGTAGGTTGGATGCAAGTATTAGATGAGATATAAATAGAAAACAATCAATTTGATGTCTATATTATGGTTGATTTAAAATCGTATATGAAAATTCTAAGGTTAAATGTATTAATAAATTGATTTACATATATATCCTAAGATCAGTGGAGCGAATTGGTTATCATTGTATTATGTGGTAAGATAAGTCTACAACAATGAATTACTAAACTAAGTTTTTATGAATTTGAAAGATTGTTTCAATCACTTAAGATTTAAAAGATGTCATAACATCATAGATATCATAATGTGTACTATGGGTCTACAAAGAACATTATGACCGTTCTAAACACCTTCTAATGTTTAAACTTCTTGATAAATAATTTTTTACTCCCCATAAATTGTATATATTGTTAAAGTTAATTTTGTGGTGTCATGAGATAAGTTTAAATTAAGACTTGCATTAATCGTTTCAAAGAAGAATAACCATAAGTTACTTGGTTACTTATATTCTACTTTGTTTATTGTAAGGACTATTATATTTTTTTCACGATGTATTTTCATGTTTCGACTATATCATTTTGAAGGTGTTATTGATAATTTTCTTAATAACACAAATGTTAGTATTTTATATCCCAACACGAAGTATGTTAAAGGTTGAGAGAAGGTTGAAGAACATTGTCATCGAGTATATTTGTACATTGACTTAATGTATTATGTTACTTATGATATGTTTATCACCCAAGCTCTTATTCGAGTATAATTGCCGGAATAGATTATTTGATAACCTTACAATCAAGGATCCTACTTGTGTTCTTCACATTATGTTATTCACATTATGTTAAAGATTTGCTATTCTCATTATTGTGCATATTACGAGATCTTATGAGCAAACAACTTATATTAGATCATGTGAATGGTTTTATTTTATTACCATAATATTTCTTTT
>BQNB010025130.1:0-59984 GCA_026074375.1 Tanacetum coccineum
ATTGAGGACCAAGCGACGACACATCCGTCCTCGTCAAAAAGGAAAACTTTTCGATTATTACACACCATATATGAGGATAAAAGTTTTTTGACCTATCCTTGAAAGTAAATATATTATTTGACATGGAAATGGGAAAATATTTTTACCTTCGTTTTGAGAAACACATCAACTATTGTTCATTTATTTTTGGGGAAATTTTTTTTTTTCTTATGAAAATCGACGCAATTTGATATTTAGTTTGATAAAACATTTTATAAATTATTATCTATTTTTGGTATAAATTGTTCATGAAAAGATATTAAGGTGGTTGAGATTTAAGGATCGTAGCAAGTACAAGAAGTAGTGAATTAAGGATTAATGTAATCGAATGAGTAAAACGGACGATATATTCGATAACTGGAATTGTCCACACTGGGAGTCAGATTGCTTCTCTCTAAAACAGTGAGGCGTCTATTCAACGTGCTCGACCACGACCTATAGTAGTGTCGCGTAATCAGAGAAATAATAAAAGTATGATCGAACGATACGTACTTCGTAACCTTAGATATATATCTTATATGTCCTTGATAAAAATAATATAAGTATGCATGCGATGAGGACTCTACTTTACGCATTTTAATTAATATCACTTATCATATTATAAAAGCGACCATTTTTGTGTACATAGATTATGTTACATCATTGAAGACTTTTTATCTTTGTCAAGTTTCTAACTTTAGAAAGTTGTTGTTTTGGGAAGTTACTATTTTTAGTATATCCGGTTATCGGATTATCATAGTCGATATAATTATTAGATTTAAAATCTCGACACTTGTGTCATATTTTATTAACATCCATTTCTTATATACCATAAACGTATTTAGTAAGAATAATGAGAGTTTATTATTTTTATAATTATCCAACAAGATTCAAATTAGCACAATTGACTTTTAAAATCAACGTTTGACTTTTTAATAAGTCTATATGTATGTTTTTCTCAAAACTGTCCCGTTATATCCCATTTTCGTGACTCGGACTCTAAAGAGATTTCATGTAAAACATTGTTTCGAACAACTTTTTAGTTTTAGTCGAGATTTGAATCTCGACAGAAAATGACCAAAATGCTCTTACGAAATTCTGCTGAAACTTATTTCATTTTTTAAGGAAATGTAGAAATTTGACTTTCATTTTTTTTTGGACCCATTATTAAGTGATTTAAAAATAAACAAGCCTCGCGGCAAAGTAAAATGACATTCCAAACAACTTTCATGTTTTGCCGGAAGGCTAAAACTGACTCGAAAGTGCTCGAATTGCTCTTTAAAAATTATATCAGCTTTTTAATTAATTATTTCAAGTGTTGTAGTTTTTCACTTAAAGTGTATATTCCGATTTTGTTCCAGTTTCTTCGTTACAATGAGTTAAGAGCTTTATTTTATATCAAAACGTTTGCAAAAATAAACTTGATCTTATTTTAAATAAAAATAAGCTTTTACAAAATATCGGGCCTTGAAATACGGGTTAATTTCTGTTCAAAGTCGCGTGTTACAAAACGCGCCAAAAGTTTAGTTTGATCCAAAAAAATGACCAAAATGCTCTTACAAAATTCGGCTGAAACTTTTTTTTTTTTGTTTTTTTTAATAACACTTTTAATCTAACCTACGCAAGTTCTCGACGGATTTCATCACAAGCCTTTATCAATAACGAATTAAATCGCGAAAACATAGATTATACTAGTAATAGGATTTACTCACCATGATATACCAATCAAGATCGTAGAAGAATTAGTTTCGCCTTGTTCCTTTGTTCCTTAGTTATTTGATTCTTTAATCGCGGCTCGAAACACAACCAAAATCTAACAAAGCCTCAAATCTATATAATATTGCAATGTAAATGTACATATGGCACATATACGAAATTTATTAAATCGTATCATAATGGTGACCCCATTACATAATATCAATAGTACAACTCGAATGTACGCGCGTAGCGATGAATCGAATGACATATATAGAGGTATAGCAGTTCGTCGAAGGACGGATATCGTATATGTACACACACACATATATATATATAATTACCATTTATACCGCACGCTTGGTATAAAGTATACAATCAAAGGCCTAGCAACAAGCACATAAAGGATCGGGAAGGATTGGGCGCGCGGATATCGGATATCGGTGAACGACTCGTGAAATTTTTTCAAAAATAGCCATAGTCCAGGTTTTGAAAAACGACCTAGTTCGCTATGACTCGTGCTCTGATACCAATCTGTGACACCCCCAGATTTACAACGCAGCAGAATACAACATTGGGGTGCTACTTCATAATATAAGCTCACGAGTCACGGTAAACTACATTCAATTTTTATTAAAAAGATCAGAGTTACAAGGTCCCAATAACTTTATAAAAACTCATTTCAAATAATCCACAACATGTTTAAGTTTCTTTAAAAGAAAACATTTTATCATATGTGCAAAGTTCACCAAGTCCACGTCCTTCGATATCCGCATTCCATCCCATCCAAGCTAGCAAGCATATACCTGAGATAAACATGCTAAAAAGTCAACGAAAACGTTGAGTGAATTCATAGAGTTTATAAACAATCATTTTGAACACAAGCATAGCAAAACATTTAGTTCATAGAACAATCACAACGATGCTAGAGCCACGAACCGAACCTTAACCATGTGCCCAACCTGGAGTGATAGTGCTACACACTCCCAATACTAAATACAATATGTCCCCGTATGCCCTCGCAAGGAACACACGCCAGACAGGTCGTTAGGCCAAAATAGATCTATTATTATTGCATCAGCGTTCACCGGTTAGCGGTGATTGACGGTTCATGAAGGAAGGGCCACAACAATACACTCATAGCAACGTTCACATAATAAAATCACCTGTGTTCGATTTTCTAAAACAAGCATGTATCTCCCTCGCGGGTTTTCAAAACATAAAAAGAGTTAAATGCGAGGCTATGAACTCACTTGATAATGGTTGCAGAACAATTGGCGGAATGCAAATACTAGGCATACACAATAAAAACCGGAACGGCTCGATCAAGGAGTCGCAGTATATCTTAATGGCGATGACCCACCAGTTTAGGATGATGTATTTGGGTTTTCGAATGGATGATTACATCAACGCGACACGTTGAATAAGGATTTGAATTTTAAGTTGTATGAGTTTGGTGGTTGGTTAAATAAGATAAATCGAAAAGGTAAAACAAGGTATGTAATATATTCCGTATATATCACATAGGGAAAATGAACAATTATATAATTCATATGTTGAATTATATAATAAAGACGAACATTCAAAAGATAAATGCAAAACATGCAATATATTAAGTATATATCACATATGAAGGACAAGAAAATATATAATACGTGCGGGCATTATACATGAATATATAAATAGACGAAGTCGAAGAACGAGTTAAAGTATGTTGTACATATACATATTATATCACTCGTGAAAATAATACAAGAATATAATGAGCGACGTGTATTTATATAAGAAAAGTATTACACAAGCGACGAGAGAAAATAATTAAAACAACATAATTCGACACGTGTTCAGAAGTCATCAAATAAAATAAATATAAAGTTATTACTTGAAAGTAAACACACGTTTTAAAGTCTCGAATGGCATTTTAAAAGTTTTAACGAAGGTTGTTATTGTCCTTTAGTCGGGACTTATAAAATGATATTATATAATTTAGTATTTAGTTCTCTTGACGAGTTTTAATTAAAATAGTTATCTCTTTTGTAAAAGTATAGTTTCCGATTACTCATCGTGTTATAGTATAATTACAATTTAATAGTCTTAAAACTACATAACTTTGACCATTTATCGGGTTTTTAATATAGTAATAGTTTTAAACGAAAAATACTAAGTATATAAGTTTTTATAAATTTCGACATGACCTTGCCGTTTATACAACGTTTCCATGTATCTAAAATACAATATTTCATATTTTCATCAATCAATATCACCAATATTTCTCGCGTCTCATAATTATTAATTTGTCAAATTTACATAAATATTAATTATAAGTAGAACCAAACGCACCCTTATTTAGGGCTGTTAAAACCAAACACCCCTGTTGGGTGTTAACTGCAGTCCCAAACACCCCTTTATGGGGCTGCTGTTGAACCAAACGCCCCCTTTTGAGGCGGCAGTTAACCCAAACGCCCCCTTAACCAGTTTATCACAAATCCAAACGCCCCTTTTTGGGCTCCAATCGCAGAAACAAACACCCCTTTTTACGGGTGTGCTTTCGAGCCGAGTATCAAAAATAACCACAAGCCCCGCACCGCGAGGGTGCGGCTGTGGTGGCGACTAACCGAACCGAATCGGTGGCGAAACGAACACCCCTTGTGGGCGTGTAAACCAAATCGAACAAAGAACAAATGAAAACTAAATCAATTAAAATGAAACAACTAAAACAACTCAACCATACAAATTATTATTAGATTTTAAGAAATAAGTTAACCAATCCAAACTCGAGATTAACAAGAGTAAAGTGGTGGCGGTTTCAAAGTGGCGGCTGAGATAGTTGCATGTCGTCGGTGAGTGGCGACCGATGGTGTATAGATGGGGAAGGTGACAGCCGCGGTGAGGGTGGCGGTGCATGGCGTCGATGGTGGCAGATCTGGTGGCTGCCGGCTGTGACGATAGGGTAGTGGGTACCGGCGGCTGGAGATGGAAACGGCGGTTGCATGGTGGCTGTTATGGGGTGGGTGGCGACGGGCGTTGGTGTCAGTTGCGATGATGGGGATGGTGTCGTGAGGAGTGGTGTCGGTGTGGTGTGGCTGGTGGCGTGGTGATGGTCGTGAGGGGTTCGGATGGTGAAGGCGAGTGGTGGAGAGGATGGTGTTGATGGCGAGATGGTGGCGGCTATCGTCGGGACTTCGCCGGAAAATTATTCCGGTGGCCGAAATTCGCCATGCCGGCGCCGGAAATTATGAGAGAGGAGAGGGGAGAGTTTAGGGTTATGTGTGTGTAATTTATGAGGGAAATGAGGTGGGAAATGTATTTATATTTCAAAGTTTTTATTTAAAATAAAATGTGGCAAGTCTTCCATAGTTTAGGGTGAATTTTGTAATTTTTATCAGAGGGCTAAAAGTGTAACTTTTGGGAAGTTTTTGTAAAATATTGGTTCGGGTCTCGTTTGGGCGAGTTAACGGATGATTTAAAAGACGAAACTTGCGCCATTGTTTTCCAAATAATTTTTCCATCGAAAATAAGTATTTACTTGGCCATATTTCATAAATATTTGGTAACGTTTATTTAAAATATTTGCTATGTTTATTATCAGACACCGGCATCACGGGTAAACTTTATTCGTAAAATAAAACGTTATTTCGAATATCACGTTAATAATAAACGTTTTTAAATAAAATGATAATTAATTTATTAAATATTTTTATTAAATAAATTTTGATAATTAAATTTAAAATAATTGGTATTGTGTCGATACGCGTTGTTCTTGTTTAGCCAAATAAATTTGAAAGAAAATAAAAATTTTATAAATGAGAATTATGTAGTAATAATTATGATTTATTATTAAATTAAGTCCCGAAAATTATTAGTTACGCGGTAATTGTTTTTATATGACGCTAAAAGGTCAAACGGTCAAAAGTTAAGTCAAATCCGAAAAGTCAAAGGGTAAAATAATTATTTAAAGTTCCAAAAATTGACGGTTTGTCACATTCTCCCCTCCTTTAGGAAGCGACGTCCCGGCGCTTAATCGCTTTATTCGTCCCAATTCTACTTACGATGGGTGAAAATGACATTCTCGAACGGATTAATATGCTCTTACATTATGGCCACATGACCTCGGGCGCATTTGGGAAAATTTTAAAGCGACAATTAGTTCAAAAATCATCGGTGGTCACACCGGTCAAATCAAGACACATATTGTCGAACGGGTCTCGATAAAAGAGATCGTGTCATTATAAAAATCATCTTAGAGTGTACACAATCTCCATCTGAAAGGCCGTTACCATATTATTCAAAAAATGCGCTTATCATTTAAGCGCACAAAATTACATAATTGCATGTCTTGCTAACCGACAAGCCCATGAAATTGAAAGGAAAAGCGCATTGAAGCGGTTAATTACTCGGAGTATACATAAATCTATCGAAAGCACTACGGCAGTAATCGAAACAAGGTACTTATCATTTAAGCACATATAATCACATAACGACATGCTTGCTAAAAAGCCAAATCATGCCAATCAATTAGTTCAATCACGTTAACTCATGCTTGCTAAATAGTCAAGCCTTTATTAACAATAAATAATTTCGGCTAAGACCAGCCAAAGAAATCACAGGCCTGATAGCCAAGGATACATATCCAAAAAGATTTTTATCATTGTAGGGTATTCACACGCGGATCCATACCCAATAGAGATTCTCAACATCACAGGGTGCTCATGGGCTTTATAGCCATGGTTCCATCCCCAAAAAGAAATTTTTAATATCACAGGGTGCTCATAGGCTTCATAGCCATGGTTTCATCCCCTATCAAATGGTCAAGTTTGCTTATATTATCAAACCCTGAGCATTCTTCACGGTGCTCCAGGCATGATTGTCACCGGCCCGGCTGCCAATCCGTGGAATTATCGAGCTCGCACACCAATCGTGACCGCTCCTACCCGACTTCGTCTCGTATCTTTCAACGAGCATCGAGGACCCTTATCCCGTGTCTTTCAACGGGGGGCTAAAAATGCGGGTACGCGTTACCCACTGATCGGACGTCATTTCACAATGCCACCTCGAGCTTGCACAACGTACGACCACTCGACTAAATTACATATCACATAAACACATAACAAGAAGAAATTTTGCAAATAAATTTTCAACTATGGCTATCCGTCGTTGACTATCGACGATCAAAGGGGATCGAGTCAAGCACAAGGATTCCTCAACTGAATAAACGGAGACGGAAAACGGGATTGTCTTTTATCTACCGTCACGAAGTCGGCAAACTTCAACTGTCCATCGCGTACCGTTTTATTCCCTACGGAAAATGATGACGGATGACATCACTATGATCCAGTAAGATCCGACCATTGTGCTTAGCTCTCGCGCCGAAGGCTCTCCTTTTGAGCCATCCTTGTGTGACTCTATGTTGGTATCCGAGTCACCACTCTACGTTGGTATCCGAGTTCACAAGGCAGAACAAAAACAAATCAAACACCTCGAGTTTACAACTCGAGCTTGTGTAGGATTCATTCGTAACATTAGTTGACAGAATACATACATTTCGGGGGTAGAAGTTTTATTTACGATTACGATTTTATTCAACAGGAATGATTCACAGTTTGACGTAGAAGAAACTTTCCTCTACGGACGTTGTTCGACATATCGGAAAAAAGAAGAAAGATGATGTAAGATATACTTGATGTAGGAGAAGTCTTTTTCATTGGTCCCGGAGTTACTCGAACTCGGCTTTCATCCACTTTGGCAGTCTTCTAATCTCATTAAGATTCCTTCTCAGTGTCGGTATCAGGTCTCTTGGTATTTCATCAACAACACTGTGATTTAGATGGGATTTCACACGTTACACGTGACACGCGGAAATATTTTTCAGAATTATTCGGTCATGGTGACTTTCTAAGTCAACAATGTCCGAAAGAAAAGAATTCAAGGAACACAAGAAAATCCAGACTTGTCTTTACGAAATCGAATCGAATAGGATTACTCCCATAAGGATCCAGCATTTGGAAGTGTTCTCACCCAAACATTTATCCAAAACCACTAGTTTAAAGACGACGATTAATCCGACACAACGTGGCTCTTCCTGAATTATGCATAGTTAGCTAGGCTATGCATAATTGAGGACCAAGCGACGACACACCCGTCCTCATCAAAAAGAAAACTTTTCGATTATTACACACCATAGATGATGATGAAAGTTTTTGACCTATCCTTGAAAATAAGTAAATCATTTGACATAGAAATAAGAAAGAAATATTTATTATTATTATTATTATTATTATTATTATTATTATTATTTGTATAAATTGTTCGTAAAAAGATATTAAGGTGGTTGGGATTAATGATCATGGCAAGTATAAGAAGTAGTAAGTCAAGAATCGATGCAATCGAATGAGGTAAACGAACGATATATTCAATAACTGGAATTGTCCACACTAGGAGTCAAGATGTTTCTCTCTCTAAAACAGTGAGGCGTCTATTCAACGTGCTCGACCATGACCTATAGTAGGGTCGCGTAAATAGAGAAATAATAAAGTATGATCGAATGATACGTACCTCGTATCCTTAGATATATATCTTATATATCCTTGATAAAAATAATACAGGTATGCATGCGATGAGAAATCCACTTTGCGCATTCTAATTAATATCACTTAACACATTGTAAAAGCGACCATTTTTACATAAATAGATTATGTTACCTCATTGATGACTTTCTATCTTTGTCAAGTTTTTAACTTTAGAAAGTTGTTATTTTTGGAAAGTTACCATTTCAAGAAAGTTACTATTTTTAGTACGTCCGGTTATCGGATTACCATAATCGATATAATTATTAGATTTAAAATCTCGACACTTGTGTCATATTTTATTAACATCCATTTCTTATACACCATAAACGTATATAGTAAGAATAATGAGAGTTTATTAATTATCTAGTAAGACTCAAAATAGCCCAATTGACTTTTAAAATTCAACGTTTGATTTTTAATAAACATATATGTATGTTTTCTCAAAACTGACCAGTTATATCACATTTTCGTGACTCCGACTCTAAAGAGATTTCATGTAAAACATTATTTCGAACAACTTTTTAGTTTTAGTCGAGATTTGAATCTCGACAGAAAATGACCAAAATGCTCTTACAAAATTCTGCTGAAACTTATTTAATTTTTAAGGAAATGTAGAAATTTGACTTTCATTTTTGACCCATTATCAAGTGATTTAGAAATAAACAAGCCTCACGGCAAAGTGAAACGACATTCCGAACAACTTTCATGTTTTGCCGGAAGGCTAAAACTGACTCGAAAGTGCTCGAATTGCTCTTCAAAAATTCTGTCAGCTTTTAATTAATTATTTCAAGTGTTGTAATTTTCACTTAAAGTGTATATCCCGAGTTTGTTCCAGTTTCTTCGTTACAAGGAGTTAAGAGCTTCATTTTATATCAAAACGTTCGTAAAAATAGCTTGACCTTATTTTAAAATTAAAAATAAGTTTTTACAAAATCTCGGACTTTGAACTACGTGTCAAATTTTCTACTCAAGACCGCGTATTACGAAACATGCCAAAAGTTTATTTTGACCCCAAATCAACTCATATTAAGTTTAAACCTACCAATATACGATATCCAATAGTTTCGCCTTGTTTCTTTGTTCCTCAGCTCTTTGATTCCTTAATCGCGGCTCGAAACACAACCAAAAATCTAACCAAACCTCAAATCTATATAATATTGTAATGTGTGTATATATATATTACACATATACAAAATTTATCACAAAATATCATAATGGCAACACCATTACATTATGTCAATAGTACAACTCGAATATACGCGTGTAGCGATGATCGAAAGGCATATATATTTATAGTGGTTCGTCGTAGAACGGATATCGTATATATATAAAATAATATTTAATAAGTTAATGTTCCGATTTTCTTAGCGGTTTTTATATAATTATATAGGTAATAACCTACGATTATTATTTAGTCATTTTTATCGGTTATATATTTTTTTTAAATAAGAATTTTTAGTGAAAAACGCTAAGTATATAAATTTTTAGAAATTTCGGCATGACCTTGCCGTTTATACAACGTTTCCATGTATATAAAATACATTATTTCCCACTTTTATCAATCAATATCACTAATATATTTCTCGTCTCAATAATTACTAACTAGTCAATTCAACAACAATAAAATTTTTCAAGCAAGTCCAAATGCCCCTAACGGCGGATTACATACAAATCCAAATGCCCTTTTTAATCATGATTTCCCATCGGAAAAAAAATATCAATAAATGACCGGAAATAAATCACAAGAAATAAGATTAGCAAAAAGGGGAATCACCACCACAAGCCCGACGCCACCATGGTGCGGCTGTGGTGGCTGTACCATCGTCCGACCGCCACCACGATGGTGGTTTAGCGGCCGACAGCCCCTATTCGACATAAACCATGACCAAATCAACCACTAAATTAAATATTTCGTAATACAACCGATGTAACCACCATGTATGGAAAACTAGGCAAGAAAACAAGACAATTGAAGGTTCTATAGGAGGTTCACCGCGGATGTGATGATGTTGACGTGGGTGATATAAGCTCAGTGTCACGGTAACAAGACATTCAATTTTTATTAAAAAGATCAGGTTACTAGGTCCCCAAAAAACTTTATGAAAACTTCGTTTTCTAAATACGCACAAACATGACCAGTTATTTTAAAGAAAACATCTCGTCCTTTCGATATCCACGCTGATCCGTCCATCCAAGTGACATAGCATATACCTGAGATAAACATGCTAAAAACGTCAACGAAAACGTTGAGTGAATAATAGAGTTTATAACTAAATCATTTTGAAACACAAGCATAGGCAATACATTTAAGTAATAGAACAATCACATCAGTTGCTAGAGCCTAACGAACCGAACTTAATCATGTGCCCAATCCTGGAGTGGTAGAACTCCCAATACTAAAATATAATATGTCTCCGTTATTCCCTCGCAGATGGAACACATGACAGACAGGTCGTTAGGCCAAAATATATCATTAATTATTGCTTCTGGTTTCAAGGTTGTTATGACATTGATTGATACGGTTCATGAAGGTAAGGGCCACAACATACACATCCATAGCAACGTTACTAATATAAATCACCTTGTGTACGATTTTATTAAAAACAAGCATGTGTCCATGCCGGGTTTTATATCATAATACAGAGATTTAAATGCGAGGCTGTGAATTCACCCTTGATGTTGTTAGAAACAATCGGCATAATGCAAATATTAGGTAAAAACACAATGAAACTGAAACGGCTCGATCAAGGAGTTGCAGTTTATCTTAACAGTTACAACCCACCAGTTTAGGATGTTGTATTTGGGTTTCCGATGGATGATTACATCAATGTGACATGTTGATAAAGGATTTGGGTTTTTAAGTTGTATGAGTTTGGTTGATGGTTAAATAAGATAAATCGAAAAGGTAAAAAAAATAAAGTATGTAATATATTCCGTATATATCACATAAGGAAATAAACAATTATATAATTCATATGTTGAATTATATAATAAAGACAAACATTCAAAAGATAAATGCAAAACATGCAATATATTAAGTATATATTACATATGAAGGACAAGAAGATATATAATACGTGAGGGCATTATACATGAATATATAAATAGACGAAGTCGAAGAACGAGTTAAAGTATGTTGTACATATACATATTATATCACTCGTGAAAATAATACAAGAATATAAATAATGAGGACGATGATAATTTATATAAGAAAGTATTACACAAGGACAGATGAGATATAAATTAAAACAACATAATTCGACACATGTTCAGAAGTCATCAAATAAAATAAATATAAAGTTATTACTTGAAAGTAAACACACGTTTTAAAGTCTCGAATGGCATTTTAAAAGTTTTAATAAAGGTTGTTATTGTCCTTTAGTCGGGACTTATAAAATGATATTATATAATTTAGTATTTAGTTCTCTTGACGAGTTTTAATTAAAATAGTTATCTCTTTTGTAAAAGTATAGTTTCCGATTACTCATCGTGTTATAGTATAATCACAATTTAATAGTCTTAAAACTACATAACTTTGACCATTTATCGGGTTTTTAATATAGTAATAGTTTTAAACGAAAAATACTAAGTATATAAGTTTTTATAAATTTTGACATGACCTTGCTGTTTATACAACGTTTCCATGTATCTAAAATACAATATTTCACATTTTCATCAATCAATATCACCAATATTTCTCGCGTCACATAATTATTAATTTGTCAAATGGAGGTACCATATAATATTAATTACTAAGGCAACCAAAACGCACACTTATTAGGGTTGTTAAAACCTAACACCCTGTTGGGTGTTAACTTGCAGTACCAATCACCCCTTTATGGAGGCTACCGTTGAACCAAACGCCCCATGTAGAGGCTGGCTAGTTAACGCATAGCCCTTTAACAGTTATCTCAAAATCCAAAAGCCCTTTTATTGGGCTCTAATCGCAGAAACCGCAAACACCATTTTTACGGGGTGCTTTCGAGGCGGAGTATACAAATAACCACAAGCCCACGCACGCTGAGGGTGCGGCTAGTGTATGGTGGCGACTATACCGAACCGATTCGGTGGCGCAAACGAAACCACCTTGTGGGCGTTGTAAGACAAAATCGGAAATAAAGACAAATGAAATTATAAAATAAATTAAAATGATAGAAAACTTAAAACAACTCAACCATACAAATTATTATTAGATTTTAAGAAATAAGTTAACCAATCCAAACTCGAGATTAACAAGAGTAAAGTGGTGGCGGTTTCAAAGTGGCGGCTGAGATAGTTGCATGTCGTCGGTGAGTGGCGACCGATGGTGTATAGATGGGCGAGGTTGGGACAGGCGGCGTGTTTGGGTGGCGGTGCATGGCGTCGTGGTGGCCAGATTGGATGGTGCCGGCTGTGGATGATTAGGTAGTGGGTACAGTCGGCTGGAGATGGAAACGGCGTGAGGTTGAAGGTGGCTGTTAGGGGTGGGTAGGCGAACCGGGCTTGCTTGTCAGTTGCGATGATGGAATGGGTGTGTGAGGACTATTGGTGTCGATTTTTTTGGTTGTTGGTCTTTCGGTGGCGTGGTGATGGTCGTGAGGGGTTCGGATGGTGAAGGCGAGTGGTGGAGAGGATGGTGTTGATGGCGAGATGGTGGCGGCTATCGTCGGGACTTCGCCGGAAAATTATTCTGGTGGCCGAAATTTGCCATGCCGGCGCCGGAAATTATGAAAGAGGAGAGGGGAGAGTTTAGGGTTATGTGTGTGTAATTTATGAGGGATATGAGGTGGGTGTGTGTGATTTTATTTCAAGTTTTTATTTAAAATAAAATGTGACAAGTCTTCCATAGTTTAGGGTGAATTTGTTATTTATTTCAGAGGCTAAAAAGTGTAACTTTTGAGATGTTTGTAAACTATTGGTTGGCGTCTCGTTTGGGCGAGTTAACGGATGATTTAAAAGACGAAACTTGCACCATTGTTTTCCAAATAATTTTTTCATCGAAAATAAGTATTTACTTGGCCATACTTCATAAATATTTGGTAACGTTCATTAGAAATGTTCGTTTTGTTTATTATCAGACACCGTACACTTTATTCATAAAATGAAAACATACAACTACGTATTATTTCAACATTAATAATAAGCTTTTTAAAGAAGAGCATCCGCGAAACTGAGCTCGAAATGTAATTCCTTAAAGATTTCAACAAATTTTAAAGCAAGATTATCATCTTTTTCATGGAGCTTTTGTTTGTTGGCTCTCGAAGGATAAGGTATAGACGGTTTAGTCATAGGAGCAACAACGGGCTCATCAATTGGAGCTTGAATTTAGACTACCGGAGGTTTGATGTTTTCGGTACTCGGAAGCACCGTATCCTTTGTCACCTCGGGTTCCCGTTCCACCACCTTGGGAAGAGAATAAGACGGGGGTGAAATTGGGTGTCCATCATAAGAAATGGCACTTTGGGTGGTGATTGCTTTCAAATCACCTCTCGGGTTAGCAACGGTGTTGCTAGGAAGTGAACCCGAACCCGAAGTAGAAGCGGTATTCATTTTCATAAATTGACCAAACATGTTCTTAAGCTCGATGTTAGAATTTGTTAAATAGGTCATTTGGGTTTGCATGTTTTTCATTACCGCATCATTCACCTTTATGTAGTTTGAGAAATCACTAGTCATCATAACTTGTGGTTGATGAATCGGAGCTTGATAAGCTAGAGCTTGATAATTTGGGTTTCCTTGATTAATTCCTCTGTTTTGATTGTACCGGGTTTGATTATTTTGCACATTCGGTTGAGCAAAACCCGGAGGTCGAATTTGGTTAGCTACACTTTGAGGACGGTATCCGGTATTTCCTTGATTATAGTTTACTGCGGTTGCTGAAACATATCCTTGATTATTGTCTTGATAGCCCGAAAAAGTGTTGCCATCAGTGGCAGGACACTGTCGGAAAGAATGAGCACCACCACAAGTAACATAAGATTCCTCAACAGCTTTTACGGAAGCTGGAGCTGGGGTTACTTGATGTTGTTTAAACATTGTGTGTCACACCCCGACAATGGCGGAAACTCAGGAATGCAACATAATGATCAATCATAAAACAAGGTACAAAAATAGAGAAAACTACATTGCATAAACTCCAAGTGCTATGAAGACCATCAACCTTGAACAAACTCAAGTGATGTCCCAAATCGCAACTAAAATCCACAAATCTCTTACATTTATTCATATGCCCTCGCAGGGGACCATAACCAAACTTAATCCAAAATCTCCAAATACTAAAATCAAACAACAAGCAAGCAAGACTTCAAACGAAATTCCACACGAGTTACTTCTAAGTCTGCTATTAATCACCACAATCATATCAATCTCATTCTCCGATAATACATACTTATACTATTTAGCGTAAATAGATAAGTAATATAATAAATATTTATAATTATTAATTATAAATATATCTCGACAAGTCCATTCGGTACACCTTAATCACTTCAAAATAATCATTCCTTGATTGAAAATGACACGTTTAATCACAACAAACACCTTAGGAAAGTTTCGAGAAAAATTATATTTTTTCGTCTTTTAGTGAATTTATTAATTAAATAAAATAATAAAATAATATTTTATTATTAAAAACCAAGGTCCATTTACATATATAAGTATATACTTTTATGTAGAAATAATCCGGCTCAAATAGAATTATTAGGTCGTGAGTCCATAAACTCCAAAATACGTATATTAAGCTTTAAAATAAGCTAATAAGCTACGTATCGCTTTTGGTTACTACCATAAGCCTCAAAAATAGTCCACAACATATGCCATAACACAAAAATAATCAAAATCACTTTCCTAGTGATTTTAAGAAAGTACACGTGGCAAATAAGCCCATATAAGCCAAGAAATAGCTTAGAAATAAGCCCGAATAAGCCATACAAGCTACTATAAAAAATAAGCATTCTAGCATCATATATTATTCAACCATCACGACCACAACATCAAAACTACAAAAACCCTTATTTTCTTTTTTACTATTCACGAACCAAACGCACTCTTTTATTCGTTTCGCTTTTAAAAATCGATTTCACAACGATTAACTTGTACAACTAACATCTATGCATCAAGATAAACCCAAAAGGACAAACAATATTTAAATTTGAAAACTTACAAGAAAATCTTCAAATTTGTAGATTTTGACATGAACCGGACAACCCAAACGTTCTATAAACGAATAACCAAACACTAGAATCAACCCCAAATATTTATGTCTTCATGTTTTCTTGATCAAAATTCAAAAATATATTTTTGTAAAGATGAACTATGTGAGAAATGCTTAGATGTTAAGCATATAAGTGTACACATTTTAGACAAACATGCTAAAAACTAGCTTTAAAAATCAAAAATCATGTTTAGTAAAATTCTAAGTAAAAACTATTACGAAATTTTCGACATGACCCGTACGTTTTACAACTTTTTCCAAGGATTCAACCTAATTTCCAAACACTTTTCACAATTCGACCCTTTTCGACAAAATTCCAAAATCTTAAACTTTAACGTTCACCAAAACGTTTTCCCCAAAATAACGATCAATATCACTTCGTAAATGCATTTCGCTTTCAAAAAGTCCACCAAAACTCTCAAAATGGCCAAATATCGCTTATTGGGCCTAAGGCCCAACAAGGGTCCATTAGGACATTTATAAGTCCAAAATACTATTTAAGTCCAAAACCAAGGTCCATCATATATAAGTATAACATATATGATAGAAATAATCTGGACACAATAAGCCACCCAATATGCGCGGCTCAAATAACTTATTGGCCATGAGTCCATAAAACTCCAAATACGTATATTAAGCTTGAAAATAAGCTATAAAGCTACGTATCGCTTTTGGTTACTACCATAAGCCTCAAAAATAGTCCACAACATATGCCATAACACAAAAATAATCAAAATCACTTTCCTAGTGATTTTGAGAAAGTACACGTGGCATATAAGCCCATATAAGCCAAGAAATAGCTTAAAAATAAGCCCGAATAAGCCATACAAGCTACTATAAAAAATAAGCATTCTAGCATCATATATTATTCAACCATCACGACCACAACATCAAAACTACAAAAACCCTCTTTTTCTTTCTTTTATTACACGAACCAAACACACCCTTTTCTTTCGTTTCGCTTCCAAAAATCAATTTTCACAACGATCAACTTGTACAACTAACATCTATGCATCAAAATAAACCCAAAAGGACAAACAAAATTTAAATTTGAAAACTTACAAGAAAATCTTCAAATTTGTAGATTTCGACACGAACCGGACAACCCAAACGTTGTTTAAATGAATAACCAAACACTAGAATCAACCCCAAATATTTATGTCTTCATGTTTTCTTGATCAAAATTCAAAAATTATGAGTGTGTGTGTGTTGTAGGTGGCGGACGAACTATACACACACAAGAGAAGTGTGTGTTTTTATTTTTTTGTAAATGGAATGGATTATGATGAAAATAATTCTAGTGGAAGCATATATGTGTACATCTCTTAGACAAAGGAGCTAAAATTTAGCCTCCTTGTCTCCCTTTCTAACCATAACCGGCCATGGGATCCAAGGGAGTCCCGGGCCTTTCTTCTCGTGTCGAAATCACTTAAAAGCTCGTAAAACTCAACCGTAAAATTTACCCCAAAGTTAAAAAGCATTTTTATTCACCTTAAAAATATTTTTCCATTAACTTAGAGTATTCACTTGCCATATTTACACTTTAAACCCTTCAAAATTCAATTTGGACATTAACGGACGTGTCGAGACTTGTTTTTCGGCATTTCTCAAAATTCACGGGTCAAAGGTTTCTGTCAGACCAAAAGCTCACTTTTCCAGCTTATTGTGACCCTTTCAGCTTATGTCCCTTTTATAAACAATGATAAGCTCAAGCCCCTGAACAACTTTTATTTTATAGCTTTTTGATTTTAAGCACTTAGGATTGCCTTTGTAATCGGGGTCCATCTCAGGGACCAATTGTGTAATTTTATCTTTTGTAGTTACAAGTGTTAGTCCCTGTGGTTAGTTAGCCTGTTACCCCGTTAGTCCTTTTGTCCTTTCACTGTTAGTCCCTTAGGTTAACATTAGTTAGTTTATTTAATTTAATTAATTTTGAATTCCACCGAACCTTGACGATGGCAATCCTACTACGCTTCAACTTCTTAAACTCTCTTTCCAAAATTTCTACAGGCTCTTCCACAAAATTTAACTTAGCATCAACTTGGATCTCATCCAAAGGCACTTTTAGTGTTGGATCAGCCAAACACTTCTTAAGGTTCGACACGTGGAACGTGTCATGAACACCATTCAACTCCTCAGGCAAATCTAACCGATAGGCCACAGGGCCTACTTTCTCAATAATCTCAAATGGTCCAACAAACCTAGGTGCTAACTTCCCTTTCTTCCCAAAGCGTACCACACCTTTCCAAGGCGACACTTTGAGCAAGACATAGTCACCTACACTAAATTCTAGAGGCTTCCTCCTCTTATCGGCATAACTTTTCTGACGATCACGTGCAGCCTTAAGTCTATCCTTAATCTGCGAGATCTTCTCAGTAGTCTCTTGCACTAACTCAGGTCCTATCAACTGACCTTCTCCAACCTCAGCCCACAAAATTGGGGAACGACACTTCCTACCATACAATGCCTCAAACGGTGCACATCTCACACTAGAATGATAACTATTGTTATACGAAAACTCAACCAAAGGAAGATGAACATCCCAACTTCCTCCGAAGTCTAGGACACACGCTCTAAGCATGTCTTCCAAAGTCTGAATAGTACGCTCACTCTGACCATCGGTCTGAGGGTGATAAGCCGTACTCATATCTAAGCGAGTTCCTAATGCCTCTTGCATTGACTGCCAAAACCTTGATGTGAAACGACTATCACGATCCGATATAATCGAGATCGGCACACCATGTCTAGCAACTATCTCATTCAAATACAATCTAGCCAACCTTTCCATCTTATAATCCTCACGCATAGGTAGAAAATGAGCAGACTTAGTCAACCGGTCCACAATGACCCAGATTGTGTCATGCCCACTACTAGTCCTAGGCAACTTAGTCACAAAATCCATAGCTATCCCTTCCCATTTCCATATGGGAATCTCAGGTTGCTGGAGCAGGCCAGATGGCCTTTGATGCTCAGCCTTAACCTTCAAACAAGTCAAACACCTACTAACATACTCAGCTATATCCTTTTTCATTCCAGGCCACCAATACCTATCTCTCAAATCATAATACATCTTATCAGCTCCTGGGTGTACAGAGTACTTTGACTTATGGGCTTCGTCCATTATCAGGGTTCTCACATCACCCTTCAAAGGCACCCATATTCGATCCAGGTAATACAACACTCCATCATTCCTAAGTTCAATCATCTCATCCAAAACTTTTTGTAATCCAACAATTTCATCCACAACCTCCTTCTGAGCCATCAGTATCCTATCCTTGATACTTGATTGAAGGATCATATTCATAGCTCTAACTCTCTTAGGCTTTACTCTTTTTTTCCTACTTAGGGCATCAACCACCACATTCTTCTTACCAGGATGGTAGCGAATTTCACAGTCATAATCACTAAACAACTCTATCCAGCGACGCTGTCGCATATTCAACTCTTTTTGACTAAAGATATGCTGAAGACTCTTATGATCCGTATAGATGACACTCTTTGTCCCATACAAATAATGTCTCCATATCTTAAGTGCAAACACAACCGCACCCAACTCTAAATCATGGGTAGTATAATTATTCTCATGAATTTTCAACTACCTAGACGCATAAGCTATCACGTTACCTCTATGCATTAACACACAGCCTAGTCCTATCCAGGACGCATCACAATATACTACAAAATCTTCTGATCCATCGGGGAGAGCTAGAACAGGCGCATTACACAACTTATCCTTTAAGGTCTGAAATGCTATGCCCTGTTCCTCACCACTAATAAAAAAGTCCTGACTTTCTGAGTCAAGATATAAGAGACTTAGCTACGTTAGAAAAGTTGCTCAATGAACCTACTATACCCACCAATCCTAAGAACAAACGAACCTCAGTCGGAGTTCTAGGGGCTTTCCAATTCTTAACAGCTTCAATCTTACTAGGGTTCACATGAGTCCCATTACCATTTATCACATGCCTAAGAAACTGCACTTCTCTTAGACAGAATTCACACTTAGAAAAATGAGCCATATATTTCCTCTTTTTTGAGCAGTTCCAAGACTAAACCTTAAGTGGTTTCTTACATGTTCCTCTTGATGTCTTAGAGCAGATTAAATGGTCGTCTAGAACACTATCACAAACTTACAAGATAAGGGGGCTACCAAACTTCTATTCATCAAATCCATAAATATTGCTGGTGCATTAGTCAGACCAAAGGGCATTACAGTGAACTCGAAATGTCTATAACGAGTTCTAAACGCAGTCTTTGGAATGTCATCCTCATGCACTCTCAGCTGATGGTATCCAGACCTAAGATCTATCTTAGAGAAAAACTGCGACCCTTGCAGTTGGTCAAATAGATCATCAATCCTAGGTAGCGGATAACGATTCTTAATAGTCAACTTATTCAATTCTCTATAGTCAATACACATCCTAAAGGAACCATCCTTCTTCTTAACGAACAATACCGGCGCTCCCCAAGGCGATGAACTTGGTCGAATGAAACCTTTGTCTTGGAGTTCCTTGAGTTGTCCCGACAACTCCTCCAATTCAGAAGGTGCCAAACGATAAGGAGACTTTGCTACTGGCGTTGCTCCAGGGGTTAACTCAATTTCCCGAATAGGCGGTAATCCAGATAGATCATCTAAAAATACCTCAGGAAAATCTCTAACCACAACAATCTCTTCTTGTTTCTTATCACTAGCCTTAGCGCTCATCAACAATCTTGCTTTCTCATCCGGTCTCTCTCCTACTACTCTAAGCACCTTGCCATCCGGTAGTGGTATCCTCACTACCTTCTCATGGCAAATTATTTTAGCTTTAAAATTAGACAACCAGTCCATACCTATAATCACATCAAAACTCCCATGTCCAAAAGGTATCAAATCAATGTCAAAGACGTGACCCTCGATTTCTAATTTGCAACCCTTAATAACCTTATCAATCTCTACTAGCTGCCCGCTGGCTATTTCAATCTCATATTTGAAACCTAAGTCGTTGGGCTCTAAGCCTAACAGAGGTATGAAGGTAGTGGAAACAAAACTATAGTCAGCACCAGAGTCAAATAAGGTAGTGGCAAAGTGCTTGTTCAAAGTAAATGTACCCGTCATAATGTTCGGATCCTGGCGAGCTTCCTTTGCTCCCAACATGAATGCCCTACCCCTAGCCTGGTTCCCTTGGTTTCCACGACCCTGACCCTCGTTATTAGCAACAACTTGGTTTGGACGGTTTCCTCTCGGTCCTTGTACCCTATTCCATCTAGGACAAGCTGGTCTAACATGGTCGGTACTACCACACTCATAACATGCCCTAACAGGTGGGTTTCTAGCATTGACAAGATTCACATTCCTTGTATCACTTCTAGCAATCCTTTCCAATACCCGGGCGGTTACAGTTGTAGCATGTGCGACAAGGTCCACCGGGTGCATGGTAGGAGTTGCAGGTGGTACACTTGGGCCAAGTACCCGTATTCTCTCTTCCTACAGGGTTCACAGTAGTAGCAAAAGCATTCACAGTCTGGTCCTTCTTATTATCATCCCTTCCATTCCTATCTTGCTAGGTTCCCCCACATTTCCTCTCTTCTCAACCTTCTTAATTGTTCCATTCCTAACAGCCTCATCAGTCAGTGCACCAGAAATCTGCACAGCCTTTTGCATAGACTTTGGCTCCGTTGCTGCCACCATCCTACGGATTTGTAGAGCAAGGCCATACACATACCTCTCAATCATCCTACTCTCAGGAGTTACCAAATGTAGAACTAACCTAGCCAACTCATGAAACCTATCAGTATACGCAGCATGGCCAGCCCCGACCATGGCGTGATTCCACAACTCAGATTCTAACTTTTGCATCTCATGACTAGGACAAAACTCTTGTATCATCATACACTTAAAGTCATTCCATGACATACTAACAACAACTTCCCGACTTAGCGTGCGGATCTGAGAGTTCCACCACGTTAAAGCCTTACTCACAAATGAACCAGCAGTGTATTTCACCTTTTGGTCAATACTACAACCACTCATATCATGCACAGATTCCATTTTCTTAATCCAACGAGTGAGGGCTATAGCACCTCCCTTACCATCATATTCCTTAGGGTTACACGCTAAAAATTCCTTATATGAACAACCTACCCGGTTGCCATTCACTATCACATTCCCAACGTTCCCCTGAACGTTCTCATTAACCACATTATCATTCTGATTTCCAACATTCCCTTGGTTACTAACCTGGGCCAACATGGCGGGTAAGAGGTTTCGCAATTGCTGGGCAATGATCGTTGGGAAGTCGGGTACACCCCCATTGGCTCCCCCTACATTCCCTTTAGCTCCCATACCTAGGCCATTTCCTTGACCATTTAATTCATCAACACGCTCATCATTACCTTCCCTAGGTCTTCTACCCCTTCCACCTCTACTAACCCGTTCACCCGTTCCCCCTCCTAGTGATTCGGCAGCAGGCCGGCCAGCACTTCGGGTTCTCATCCTTGGCGGCATTATCTATACGAGGGAGAACATGGGCAACATTAGGTAAGTGGGAAGACTTGCACACATTCCATCAATATCCTACATAACAAAACCAAATATACGCGCAACACCACCCTACGGTGTCAACATCGATTTGTGTGAACAACAATACCAAGTATGAGTGAGTTGTGACACGCTTATAATTACGTTGGCCACCGTACTTATATTCACATCCTTTCCCATTCATATTCAATATTGAGCCCACTCATTTCAATGACTGACATAACTAAGGCACCAAACCAAGAACACACAAAGGCACACCAAAAGCGGAACACCGCACACATAGATCATATACGCAACTAAACGACGGATCTTAGGTTATAGTCTAGGCCAATCCACCTAGTTCTCTATAACCTTGGATCTGATAACCAATCTGTCACACCCTGAAAATGGCAAAAACTCAGGAATGCAACATAATGATCAATCATAACACAAGGTACAAAAATAGAGAAAACTACATTGCATAAACTCCAAGTGCTATGAAGACCATCAACCTTGAACAAACTCAAGTGATGTCCCAAATCGCAACTAAAATCCACAAATCTCTTACATTTATTCATATGCCCTCGCAGGGGACCATAACCAAACTTAATCCAAAATCTCCAAATACTAAAATCAAACAACAAGCAAGCAAGACTTCAAACGAAATTCCACACGGGATACTTCTAAGTCTGCTATTAATCACCAAACTATTCCTCTTTCACTTCACCTGAAAATGATACTCGAAAACGTCAACAATAATGTTGGTGAGCTCGTAGGTTTGACCTTAAACCCAAAAGTTGTGCCAATATTTCAACAGTGGACAATAGTGCTATATGACAGTGAATATATGCTAACAATCCAAGACATAGCATCCCCGCTAGTCAAATCTCAACATCCAATAATAAATCCAGAGTCGCAACTCCCAAATCACTAACGCACCTAAAGGGCCTACCAGTTGTAGCACTATATTAGGGCGTACCACACAGAACCTTGCATGCCAAACACAGTACATGCAAGTACCACACAAAACCTTGTATGGCAAACACAGTACATACAAGTACCACACAGAACCTTGCCATGCCAAACACAGTACATGCAAGTAAATCAACACATAATATTCACATAACAGTCATAAGCACATATCTTGTCCCAAAAACAAAACCACATTTCGCACAGATCAATTCAAAACATTTCAAAACACATTTGAGTATCATTTTCCCCCAACAGAAAAATAGTAAAAAGTGGGGCTACGAGAACTCACCTTAAGCAAGCCTTTAGCAACTAACTTCTACTACACAAGAAAATGCAACGACGCCCGCACACGACCTAGTCCATTTAATGTCTCATTTTAATTAATCACTTCCAAAACAATCTTCACGTTTGATGTATAGAGTTTAGACGCGTTGTACAATTACCCAAAACAGTTTTAGTGTGTGATGGTTGACGACTTGTCTCCACAATCATATCAATCTCATTTTCCAATAATACATACTTATACTATTTAGCGTAAATAGATAAGTAATATAATAAAAATTTATAATTATTAATTATAAATATATCTCGACAAGTTCATTCGGTACACCTTAATCACTTCAAAATAATCATTCCTTGATTGAAAACGACACATTTAATCACAACAAACACCTTAGGAAAGTTTCGAGAAAAAATATATATTTTTCGTCTTTTAGTGAATTTATTAATTAAATAAAATAATAACATAATATTTTATTATTAAAAATCAAAAATCATGTTTTAAGTAAAATTTCTAAGTATAAACTTTTTATGAAATTTCGACATGACCCGTACGTGTTTACAATGTTTTTCAAGGTTTCAAACCTTAATTTCCAAACACTTTTCACAATTCGACAGTTTTCGACAAAATTCCAAAATCTCAAACTTTAATGTTCACCAAAACGTTTTCCCCAAAATAACGATCAATATCACTTCGTAAATACATTTCGCTTTCAAAAAGTCCACCAAAACTCTTAAAATGACCAAAAATCGCTTATTGGGCCTCAAGGCCCAACAAGGGTCCATTAGGACATTTATAAGTCCATAATACTATTTAAGTCCAAAACAAGGTCCATTTACATATATAAGTATATACTTATATGTAGAAATAATCCAGACCACAATAAGCCCTCCCGTTAAGCCGCATCTTAAATAGACTTATTGGGCCGTGAGTCCATAAACTCAAAATACGTATATTAAGCTTTAAAATAAGCTAATAAGCTATGTATCGCTTTTGGTTACTACCATAAGCCTCAAAAATAGTCCACGACATATGCCATAACACAAAAATAATAAAAATCACTTTCCTAATGATTTTGAGAAAGTATACGTGGCATATAAGCCCATATAAGCTAAGAAATAGCTTAAAAATAAGCCCGAATAAGCTATACAAGCAACTTATCAAAAATAAGCATTCTAGCAACATATATTATTCAACCATCATGACCACAACATCAAAACTACAAAAACCCTTATTTTATTTTTCACTATTCACGAACCAAACGCACCTTTTAATTTATTTCGCTTCCAAAAATCGATTTTCACAACGATCAACTTGTACAACTAACATCTATGCATCAAAATATACCCAAAAGGACAAACGAAATTTAAATTTGAAAACTTATAAGAAAATCTTCAAATTGTAGATTTTACACGCAACCGATAACCCAACGTCGTTTAAATGAATAACCAAACACTAAATCAACCTTCGAAATCTTTATGTCTTTATTTTTCTTGATCAAATTCAAAAATAAATGAGTGTTAGTAGTGTTGTAGGTGGCTAGGACGAACTTTACACACATAAGAGAAGTGTGGGGGGGGGGGGTGGTTTTTTGTTTTTTATTTTTTTGTACCTGGAATCAGATTATGAGAGAAATTAATGGCATTGGAAGCATATATGTGTACATCTCTTAGACAAAGAGCTAAAAATTTACCTCCTTGACTCTGCTTTCTAACCATAACCGCCATGAATCAAGGAGTCCCGGAGCCTTTCATTTTTGTGGTCGAAATCACTTAAAAGCTCGTAAAACTCAACCGTAAAATTTACCCCAAAGTTAATTAGCATTTTTATTCACTTTAAAAATACTTTTGCATTAACTTAGAGTATTCACTTGTCATATTTACACTTTAAACCCTTTAAAATTCCATTTGGACATTAACTGGACGTATCAACACTCGTTTTTTTTGGCATTCTTTCAAAATTCATGCGTACAAACCACCCGAATACACATAACACAAAATTAAAAAATACCTTTCAAAAAGATTATAATACACAATAAAACCCACATCATCACATATCTTTTAAAATCCCGCACCGTCAACGGACGACACCAAAATATAATAAAACTAACTAAAGTTAAATTAGTCGAAGGATCTATTAATAAATATTCAGAACACAAAAGGGGCAAAGGTTTACAACAACCAATGCAAGATTAAGTTAACAAATTTGGAGGAATTCTATTTCAATTTTCAAGTTTGGTGATATCGGTTAACTTCACCTATGTGGTCCCAGATCACAGCAATAGCCGACAGAATACGAGGTTGGTAAGTTAGCCAGAGAGTTTAAAGGTTGAGATGTAATCATTAATTCTTACGAGATAATTGAAGCTACAGAACGTCAATGGTACTTCACAGTCTAAGCAAAATCCTTTAAAGTTCTTCAATGTCTTTCATAACTTTTCAAGAATGATGCTTATGATAATAACTTCTTGAGTATATGGACGTACACGATAATGATGCTTTCGGGAGTTCGCAACCATCATGGGGGAAAATGTGTACATCCGGGACTTAGTTGACTTTTATGTTACCATGTCAACTTCCAAGGGAAAGTATTGTCCTACTTTACTAAGTAATGGTTTGAAGTATTTTGGCATACGTAAGAAGAATTGTTGATGATTCTTTGCATGTACTCCCGAACAAATATTGACCAAGACCTAATGACAAGCAGCATTAGTATTTGATGTGGTTTTATACTTCTATAAAATTCCATTGTGCATGTAAATGTCAAACAGAAGTTTTTTCTAGCTACATTAAAGTTTCAAATCTGCCTAGATAGGATGTTGTTTGGGGGGAAAGCTGATTCATAAACTTAGCACAAAAAGAAAGGGACTATAAAGAAAGCTTTTAGACAATTGCATGAATTGGGGGGAAGTTAATCCAACTCATGCATACTACAATGGTTCCTGTATAATTAAAGACACTGAAGATCCAAGCTGGAGTACAAGTATCAAGACTAGAAGACAAAGACGTCATACTTAGCATGAAGCCGCTTAGAATGTCATATTCTCATGTGTATTTACTTGATAAGAACATTGTAAGTAATTCGTATGTCTACATATTGTGGTAAGATTTAAGCCTTAAAATACTAGGACTTATAAGGAATTACATTAGTTCATAAATAGCCAAACACGCAGGGACTAGATTAGACTATTAAGGATAGTTTAGTTATGTTTGGACTATAAATACCCCCTCCATACTTCCATGGAGGGGTGAGGATTCATTTTGTAATATGACATAAAGTGTGTGTGTGTGTGTTCTTTCTGTCTCTAAACCACATACACATCTTTTCCTTTCTCTCTCTAAATAATATGGCTAAGTATTTGTTTAATCCTCCCTGACCTCCGGATCATATCTTGTTAGTGATATCTTATTACTTACATTAGCCTTAAAATATTGACTATACAAATACACTAGTTTATCATTAGGCAAGACCCCATGGACTAGTATTTAGTTAAGTTAGTAAGTTTCCCTTGTCTGACCTATATATAATAAACCCCTTCCAAACATCATGGAGTGGTGAAGCCTTCACTTTTTATTAAGTAGTAGTGTGGGGTTTTCCCCTCTCTAGCATACACACATCTTCCCATCTTTCACCTTATTCTCTAATAAACATGGCTGAACATTTATTTCATTTTACCATACCTCTGGATCTGTTTTAGTTCTGATTTATACACGTCATTTATTCTCTACAAGTGGCATCAGAGCTTAAACCAGGGGCATTTGTATCAATTGTTTGTTTGCTGTTTTATTATCACGTTACTTATTTTACAGACAACAGTGTTTTTACATGTTGTTTGTTTAGAGTTTTTTAAAAAAAATTGGGGTTGTTCGTGGTAAAAGTGTTCTTCTTCTTGTAATAATCTACCACAAAAACAGTTTATTGTTGTTGTTATAAATTCGGCTAGTTTAGTTCTGTTATTTTTGGTTATATTCTGTTGAGTTTTGTACTTAAAAGACCATTTTTAGAAGAAACAAAACCTAGGTTTCTTGGTAGCTGTTTGGCCAAAAAGAAAAAACACACATCCAGAATTTAGGGAAAAGTATAAAAGTACTGTACTTGATGGCGGTTTGGCCACCGTGGCGATTTGGTGAACAGGTGGCGGTTTGATCTTTATCATGGTCTGAATGAAACAAAACGCTACCCAAATTTTAACTTGGTGGCAGTTTGGTTTATCATACCTGCCAGCGGTTTGACGAACCACAACCCAAACCGAGTCAACTCGGTATTTACCGAGTTGACCGGTTTAACTCAGCTGAGTTACTGAGTCAGACCGAACCGACAATTACCGAGTCTAACCTAATAGAAAAGAAAAAATTAGACATAAATGACATAGGTGAGACAAACTCAAACCTACACTCAACAATCTACAACAACCAATTACAACCCTTCAAAATCATCACCACCAAATCCATCATTTATCACATCCCATCGTCACATTCAATCAATCAAATCCAACAATCTAAACCTATCCCATTGTCTCGTCAACTAACACCAACTCCATTTCTTCTAATATACAACATGACTCAAATCAAAACAATAAATACAAAGATCTCACTCATAAAGTTTGATTCGTTTATCTTAAAATAATTCAAGATTATTTATGACCTTAATGAATCAACACCCATCTCATCATCGATCTTGACTCAAGACAACAAACGAATATCAATACAAACCTACCCGAGACCTTGTTTAACAAGATCTTGAAGTCAAAAACCTTCTTTGTTCTTCGCGGCTAGAGATGCGGTTGTAAAATGGAGCAAGGGAGTTGGTTTGTATGTCTTGTAATTGAGACTCGCTTCTAGAGAAGTGATGTGGAGGAATTTGTTTGATGACTTGCGACTACTCTTATTATTGATTCATTAATTGAGTTTGAAGACTTGTGTTTATGAAATAATATCTAAGTTTGGATGAAAGAGAGTGTGGATCTGTTATTGGGAGAAAATACACAGACAGAGGCGATGGAAATATGATTAGGGTTAACTAATGGGAGATAAATTAGGGATGTAGATTGGTTATGTATCACTGTGTTGGACCGGGTATTATACACTGATGTTGGGCTGGATTTTGTTTAAACTGAACATTGGGCCATCTTCATGGATCTCAAATACTAGGCCAGGTATAATAACAACACAGTTGGGCCGAATGTAAACTTGGGCCAAAATTTATTACATGGTGATAGGCTACATTATATTTGATGTTCATTATTGGGCTGTTAAGTATATTGTTATGGATTAGGCCAGGTACAAAAACGTTATCATGACAAGTTGACTAGACAATGTTTTTTCGTTGATGACATTCAAAAATAACATTTGTTCTAGTTTAACGACATTTAAACAACAAACACGATACATAATGCTAAAAAGATCCTGAAAAGATTTAATAAATGACAAACATCTAGAGATTCGAATTACAATGACAAGTGATCACGAATTTGATTTGGTATCCCTTATTTGAGATTGAAGTGGGTTTCATGAAGGAGTCTACTTATTTCATCATCAAGACTTCTTTCTATTTTCTACCCCTTTTCTACAAACCCAATCTATCGATTGATGACTTGCTTGAACGTATACAGCTTATGATTGAGACTTGAATTATCTAGTTTCCAGTAGTCATGGGTGTTGGTTGTAATACTAATAACAATCACTTAAAGGATTTACATTTGATAGTACTTAGTGTCATACGCAATGGTCGCTGTGGATAATTTTCCAAGAGGAGGTAGTACTTCTTATACCTTTAGGACTTTGGGTATAGAGTACTTTATAGATTTAATCTTGCCCCGTATCTTCAATCAACAACAATGGCAAGCTAAGTAAAACAAAATTTGGGGATTTTACTTTCTTTTCAAGTTTGGTTATCGGGTTACTTCACCAGTGATCACAACAATAACGCAGAATACGAGGTTGGTAAGTTAGCCAGAGAGTTTAAAAGTTGAGATGTAATCAACAATTCTTATGGGATATTATTATGCTATTCTAAGACAATGGTACTTCACATTCTAAGCAAAATTCTCAAAGTTCTTTAACGACAATTCTTATAACAAGAACCTTGATTAAACAATTTTCTTGATTCTTAGCTTCAATCACCTTCTACATTTTTGAAGACAAGAAGGGTAATGGTTCGTTTGAGAATTCAGATTTTGTGTTTTTTTAAAATTTTATTATTTTTTTTTTAAGACAATAACTTCTCGAGTATATGGGTGTACACGACAATGATGCTTCCGAGAGTTCGCAACCATCATGGGGGAAAATGTGTACATCCGGGACTTAGTTGACTTTGATGTTACCATGTCAACTTCCAGGGGGAAGTAGTGTATACTACTTCACTTAGTATGGTTTGTGAAGTATTATCCATACGTGAGAAGAATTGTTGCTGATTTCTCGCACACACCCTCGAACGATTATTCACCAAGCCCTAATGATAAGAATTAGTGGTCGTTGGTATGGTTTGACTTTTATAAAATTCCACTGTGTACGTCAATCACAAGTAGAATATTGTTCAAGCTGCTTCAAATTTTCAGAATCTGCTCAAGATAGGGATGTTGGTTTGGGGGGAAGCTGATTCAGAAACTTCACCAAAAAGGAGTCTATGAAGAAAGCTTGTCAAGACATGCAGCATGAATTAGGGGGAAGTTAATCCAACTCATGCATACAACAATGGTTCCAGAACAAGTAAAGAGAATGAAGATCCAAGCTGGAGTACAAGTTTCAAGACAGGGAGAACTCAAAAGACATCTTCAGCTTTGGAAGACTTTATTTTGTTATAATCGTACTTGATACGAATATTGTAAGTAATTTCGTACGTCCACATACGGGAAGAATGTTATCCTTAAATATAGATGACTTATACGAAAACACTAGTAATCATATAGGCAAAGACAAGAAGAGCCCTCAGGGACTAGTATTGTTAAGTTAGTATAGTTCCCTTGTCTTGACCTATATATACCCCTTCCATACTTCCATGGAGGGGTGAAGCTCACTTTTGTAAAGTGTAAGTGTGTGTGTCTTCTCTCTAGCATACACACATCTTCCCATCTTTCACCTTATTCTCTAATAAACATGGCTGAACATTTATTTTATTTTACCATACCTCTGGATCTGTTTTAATTTTGATTTATACACGTCATTTATTCTCTATACAACCACATAAGGGGCAAGGTAGTATGAAGACTGTTACCCTATGGTATCCTTTCTACGCACTCGCATTTCCCTAGATCTGTCAACAGTGATATAGACAAAAGCTGGTTTTCTAAGGCCTAACACGCACATTCATCAACAAGAAGCAACAGTAAAAGGATCTATAATATGACTTTCATGCAATCATAAGCAAATACAAAGGAGGGTTTAGCCTCGCATGTTATAAAGGAAGTAAGAAGATAAATCAATCACACAACACATAGACATATTAAATGATTAATGATAAATAACATTACTTGAATTAAAACATTGATCCAAGGTAGTACAATAGGGTTTTGAGGCCCTATAAACGACCTATAAAACTGCTACAAGGACTAGGGTTCGTCTCCCTAAGTTATCTCAAAAGTTACACACTTAAAACCCTAAAAACGGTTGTGTATATATAGGCATATCGACGCGACGACGTCGCTTGATGCTTCTGATGTCGTTGCTACGTAGATGGATCTAGATCCACTTTAAGTTGGCTACGTTGTGACGCCATCACCAATATCCAGACACCGTCACTAGACAGATATCGACAGCGTCGCTTTATGCCTGCAACGTCGTCTCCACGCTCTGAGAACAATACTTCTTGGTGAATCTTGGTGCAAGTCCATAATCTTGTCTGTTTGTTCTCTAAATAAGCCCAAGTCACGTGTATTTCCTCCAAATGCCATCCAAGTGCTAAAAATACAAAAACAAATGATTAAGCACATAATCTGGGCATATTTGCATGATTTAGGTGGTTAAATGACCCTGAAATAGTGTATAAAATGACACCTCATCAAATACCCCTACACTTAAGATTTGCTTGTCCTCAAGCAAATGGGCTTTTCTACTAAACCATTGCCAAAATAGGGTATTTAAGCCTACTCTTAAATAGTATTTAACAACACAACTAAAACACGATAACTAAACAACCTCTTAGACCTCAGCCATTAAAGCACGAAAGCATACTTACACCTCACATAAGTGTTTAGGATTCTCTCTTTCACTCGGGTGTATAATAAATTATAACATAATGGGGAAACAGAAAATCAACACTCTCATTAACCTATCACAGCAAATAAATTAACCATAGCCTTGTGGGGGAAGCAGAAAATCAACACTCATTACCTGTCATAGCATATAAATTACCATAGGCTTGGTAAAGGATCAAACCTCCACCACTAGGTGCAAGCATTATTCATTACTATCTAAGAGGTCTTTTAAAGGGTTGTGGGGTGTAGGTGTATGATAACATATAATGGAAACGGAAACGGATGGGATACATTTGGGTGGCTTTGGGTGAATTTGGAGTGGAAGGGTTAGCTAATTATTTATACGAATACACGCTGGTTTGGTTGCTAAGCTAAGAACTCAGATGAAGTTATACAAACTCTACACAACTCTACATTAATCCTTTTCTTTTTCTTTACTATTTATTTATTTTATTTTATTTTATTTTTTTAAACATAATACATCATAACATGGGGTTTATAATACGTACCCCTACACTTGAGCTTTTACATGCTCGATATTTATAATCTAACTAATGACCCGATTCGAGGTGGATCAAAATAACATGGAGATCATCAAACAAACGTATGGGGGTATTGACTTAACTTTTATTCCCTATTCTTCCACAAAATAAATACTACCATGAATCCCAATCAACCCAAAACTGTATTTACAAGGATAAGGACTTAGCAACTGTGTACTCAAATAATTAACTTGGGTTAAACACAATAATATACTAAAGGTGAGTACATATAAGATAGGCTAAGGTAATTTGGGTGTAATGATTGGTTAAAGGTAACAATGCTCTTCATTAAAAGTCTGGCTTAACCAGGAAATTACGAGAACCATGAAAAAGGATAGGCTCAGAGGGTTGTACTAGGGGTATCATGCACTAAAAATGAGTGCATGTCAAGGGTGTGGGATAGTTACATGATCGGTGTGACCATCATAACAATTACAGGTTTAAAACATGAGTTAATACTAGTGCCTCTTATCTAGCAAATCCTAATACTCACTATGCGGTCTCGGGATGCATCACAATAACACGTTCTAGAATTTAATATACTATCGGTACACTCATATAATTTAATACCGATCTTAATGCTTTAGAAAAGGCGACAAAACCACATATACACATCCGTAACAAAAGAATAGATACACATGATTGCTCACTCCTTAACTCTAGAAAGCTAAAGGTATAAACTATTTGGGTATTAATAATAGATACCCGAATTCCTATAGATCTAAAACCGAATCTTACATTTTTGGGGTGGAGTTCTGAGGGTTTTTGTGCAAGTCATATACATTCCTATCCATGAGACACTATTAATACTCGGTTTTCGTCGGTATGTGTCATAAATTTTTTTAAATTTGGGTCAAAATTACCTTTTTATGGTATGTTTCGATATATTACCCATTATTTTAAGGTCAAAGTAAATGGCAAATAAAGGAATAGTTTCTAAGGCTTATTTCCCCCCTACACTTAAGTTGAACATTGTCCCCAATGTTCTATAAAAGTACCCATAAAAATGAATAAAGGGAAAAGAAAACAAGTTAAAGAAACTAGTACTCCCCTGGTTTGCTCAATAAAGGAGAAGAAACATGCGACAACTAGTTAAATCGTCCTCCAAGAGTCGTCATATGAAACTTCCTAAGAACTTCCAAGCTTCTTCTCGTCAAATATAACCTGTAATCATAGACAAAGAAAACTACACTAAGCATAAAATCAGCGGGATAGAATATATACAACATGAGTTTAGGGTTTCGACTCTACGAAAGCAGTAAAGATAGGATGAGAGTAATGATATAATTGTAGGTTTATGCATGTTTACAAAAGAATTACAGATTTTAAATATTTTACATTTTATTTTTCAGAAATACTTGAAAAATTCAAATTTTTACATAGCTGGAGACGCGACGCCATCAGGAATAATCCTGACGCCGTCTCCAGCTTCTGTGAAAATTTATTTTTCGTTTTTAATGAGAAATTTCCTACACACAATTTTTATAAGTCAAAACTGAAGAAAGCACTGCATAAAAACCTGGAATTAGTCATTACAATCATATGACTCGAAACTGACGCGAATTAATCTAAACAATAATTTAAATTTTTGAATTTGGTTCCTAAAAAAACCTTATATTTCCCCTACACTTATTTTGTTGCAAATACCTTTGATTGGCAAAATAAGACGAAGTATAAACAAAAAAGCACGATTACAAATTATTTCAAACTATAATAAACAAACACTTAATAATTAAAACATAAGACACTCTAATATGCGAGAATAGATAAATATTGGGTTTGCCTCCCAAAAAGCGCTTTTTCTTATTTACGAGACTTGTAGCTAACTCAGAAGTCCACAACGATACTTACGTGACTTCATGAATGGCTCACAGATAGTCCATGTAAATGAGCCAATCCTATCATACTTTTCATCTACATGGTATTCGGGACCTAGGTTCAAACAATTCTTGTACATAAATTTATTCTTTTCGTACGCATTCTTGAACCCGTTAGTTAGATCTCTTTGACTCAACACGAGGATGGGTGGAATCTTACTCCATGAAACGTGCCCCCAACGCTTAAACTTAAGTATGGTGCGGGGCATCTGGAATGTGTAATTATCAAAGATCATACTGAAATACATTAATCCCTCAGAGAGATCATGTTTGAGTTTAGTGATTTTCCTAAAGGGCTTGCCCATCACGAATTCAGCTTTATTTATTAGAATAAACTCTCCTATGTCTTCCAAGACCACAAAATCCGTGATGTAGGTGAAGCTGCCTACAAACACATAGACATCCCTAACAATGGCTACTAAGTTTTTCCATGTACTTTCTAATTCTTCTATCATTATAGTGTTGTAGGCTTTACATGTGATGATGTTTATTGGTAAGAAAGGGTCAAAGTAGGCGAAAAACTTCCTAAATCTGATCATGCATTAAAATGCCAGGTAATCCCCATCGAAACTATTAATTGCCTTTTCACGATGTAGCATTCCAACATTCTCGTACTCAATCAATTCATTAAACACTTCACCATCATCCAAATAATTATCTGAATGAGGAAAGGGAGAGACAAGAAGTGTGTCTACCGATTCGTCATCGGACTCAAGGTCATTCATATTGGTCTCATTAGGATTGTCACACCCCGTCAGTGGCGGAAACACGGGAATGTGACGAAATGATCAATCACAACACAAGATACAAGATAGAGAAATATAAAATTCATAAATGAATAGTGTCATGATGACCATCAACCTCAATATAACCATGAGTGATGTCCCAAATCAAGAACACAGCACATAGTCGCCAATTATTACAAACTTAAGCCCACGCAGGGGTCCATAAAATCTTATCTCGGTCCTCAAGAAAACCAAATCCAAAACGAACATCAAATGCAAGACTTTCAAACAAGATTCCTACAGGATTCTCTAAAGTCTGCTACAAGCACCATACTCTAACGATCATTAACATCACCTGAAAATGATACTCGAAAACGTCAACAATAATGTTGGTGAGCTTGTAGGTTTTGACTCAAAACCTAGTCGCTGTCATAATATCTCATACAGTTAGACAATTGTGCTATATGACAGTGAATATATGCAAACCAAACCCATGACTTTGCATCCCCGCTAATCATGTACCAAGACCTAGCATCCCTGCTAGTCTTATTACCAGTGCGTACCAACGCTCTTAGGGTCGCAACCCCGATGACATACCACACCTAAAGCCTACTAGCTAGAGCAAATTAGGGTGAAGAACACAACACTTGCCATGCCAAACACAGTACATGCAAGTAAGATCACATTACACATATTCACATAGCAGTCATAAGCACATAAATTGTCCCAAAAACAAAACCACGTTTCGCACAGTTCAGAAAATAATTCAAAACACATTTAAGTATCATTTTTCCCCAACAAAAAAATAGTAAAAAGTGGGGCTACGAGAACTCACCTCAAGCAAACTGTCTCCACAAAAATCTCAATATCACACAAGCAAATGAAACGACGTCCGCACGCGACCTAGTCCAGTTAATGTCCCATTTTAAATCATTCATTTCCAAACAGTATTTCCCGGTTTCGACGCTCGTTGTACGGTTATCTTAAACGTTTTAGTGGTGTGATGGTTGACGACATGACTCCAAAATACCATATTCACCCATATCTTAGTACAATATACTTATACTTATAATATTTAGGAAAATAGACAAATAATATAAGTAAATATTTATAATAAATAATTATAAATATACTTCGATAAGTTCAATCGGTACACTTAGTTACCATAAATATATTGTTTATACTATATGAAATAGAACGTTTATTTTTACTAAACATTTTGGAAAAGATTCAAGAAAAATTATATTTTTCGTCTTTTAGTCAACTTATTAAAATAATAAAATAATATTATTTTATTATTAAAATAAAATTTACGTTTTAAGTAAAAATCCTAAGTATAGACTTTTTACAAAATTTTGGCATGACCCGTACGTTTATATGACGTTTTCCAAGGTTATCAAACCTTATTTTCAAATAATTTCAACATTTTGACACTTTCCGAACCAAATTCCAAAAATCACATTTCACCACGTTTACCAAGATACTTTCTCAAAAAATCATTCTATATAATTTCACAAGTACTTTTCACTTTCCAAAAGCTCGTCAAAACTCCCATAATGACTAGTTAACGCTTGTTGGGCTTTAAGGCCCAACAAGGATCCATTAAATTTTTTATGTATCCAACATACGTTTTAAGCCCAAAACCAAGGTCCAATAGCATATATAAGCTCATGTTAATAAGTAATAAAGTAATATGCACCATAATAAGCCATCAATAAGCCACGGCTTATGGATTGCTTATTGGGCCGTGAGCCCATATGCTCAAAAATATGTATACTAAGCTTAAAAATAAGCTAATAAGCTACGTATCGCATTTGGTTCTCACCATAAGCAATAATACTATTCCACAAAAATAGGGCATACTAGGATAATAACCAAAAATACCCTTCTTGTATTTCTTATAGATGTCGTGAGCTAATAAGCTCAAAATAAGCTTATTCGGCCCAACAAATAAGCCAAAATAAGCTATATACAAATTAAGCTACATAGCAAACATATGTTTTTCAACCATCACGACCACAATATCAAAACTAACAAAACCACTTTTTCCTTTCCTTTTATTTTCGAATCATACGAACCCTATATAATCATTTTAAAACTTTTTGCTTTTTATTTTTTAACGATCGGGCCGTACAACTAACATCTATACATTACTAGCAACCCAAAAGTACAAGTTAAAAATAAATTTGAAAGACTTACAAAAATGGTCTCATAATAATTTTGAACATTAGCAACCGGACAGTCCCCAAACCATTGTTTTAATGACTACTGCGGTACACTAGAATCAACCCCAAAATATCACACTTCAGTTTTTTCTTATCAAAAGTTTGAAAAATAATAGTGTGTGTTATATATTGGTTTGAGGCTAGGTGTTCGAAACAAAACAAAGAGAAAGATAGAGGTGTGTGTTACTTTTTTTTGAAAGTAATGAGAAGCATGAAATGAGTGTTTATAACAAACAAACATATGTACCATGCATAGGACCATAGTACTAAAAAATAAAACAACCATGTCACTCGCCATTTTTGTTCTATAGCCGGCTAGGGGATCCTAGGGGCTCGGGTGTTATCGTTTTCGTGTCGGAATCACTTAAAAGCTCGTAAAACTCAACTGTAAATTATTCCCCAAAGTTACTTAGCATTTTTATTCACTTTAAAAATATTTTTCCAATAATTTAGATTATTTACTTGACATATTTCCATCTAAGACCTCCTAAAACTCGTTTGGACATTAATGGACGTGTCAAGACTCGTTTTTTGGCATTTCTCAAAAATTCACGGGTCAACCACCCAGAACTTACATAGCATAATAGTATCCTCCAATAAGGCTTATTATACACAATAAACCATAAAATGCTTCATATCTCATAAATTCACCACCGTCTACACGGTACAATATTCTAAATAACTGACAAACGTCAAATAGTCGAAGGACTAAATTAGAATATTCAAAACACAAAAAGGGCAAGGGTTACATTCTACCCCCTTAAAAGAATTTCGCCCCCAAAATTCAACTACTATCAGCACTAAACCAATGCGGATACTTAAGCTTCATCTGATCTTCACGTTCCCACGTGAATTCAGGACCACATTTCGAATTCCACCAAACCTTGACGATGGCAATTCTACTCCGCTTCAACTTATTAAACTCTCTTTCCAAAATTTCTACAGGCTCTTCCATAAAATTTAACTTGGCATCTACTTGGGGCACTTGCAGTGTTTGATCAGCCAAACACTTCTTAAGGTTCGACATGTGAACTGAAGTCATGGAACACCACTAACTCCTTAGGCAAAATCTAAACCTGTAGGCTACGAGGCCTCACTCTCTCCATAGAAATCCTCAAAAGGTCCAACAAACCTAGGTGCTAATTTCCCCTTCTTCCTAAAGCATACCACACCTTTCCAAGGCGACACTTTGAGAAAGACATAGTCACCTACACTAATGCAAGAGGCTTCCTTCTCTTATCAGCATAACTTTTCTAGCGATCTTGCGCAGCCTTAAATCTATCCTTAATTTGCGAGATCTTCTCAGTAGTCTCCTGCACTAACTCAGATCCTATCAAATGACCCTCTCCAACTTCTGCCCACATAATTGGCGAACGACACTTCCTACCATACAAAGCCTCAAACGGTGCACACCTCACACTAGAATGATAACTATTGTTATACGAAAACTGAACTAATGGAAGATGAACATCCTAACTTCCCCTAAAGTCCAAGACGCACGCTCTAAGAATGTCTTCCAAGGTCTGAATAGTATGCTCACTCTGACCTTCGGTTTAAGGGTGGTAAGCCATACTCATGTCTAACCGGGTTCCTAATGCCTCTTGCATTGACTACTAAAACCATGACGTGAACTAACTATCACGATTAGATATGATCGAAATCGGTACACCATGCCTAGCAACAATCTCATTCAAGTATAGCCTAGCTAACCTCTCCATCTTTTAATCCTCACGCATAGGTAGAAAATGAGCAGACTTAGTCAATCGGTCCATAATGACCCAGATTGAATAATGCCCACTACTAGTCCTAGGCAACTTAGTTATGAAATCCATAGCTATTCCTTCCCATTTCCATTCAGGAATCTCAGGTTGTTGCAGCAAGCCAGATGGCCTCTGATGCTCAGCCTTAACCTTCAAATAAGTCAAACACTTACTCACATACATAGCTATGTCTTTCTCCATACCCGACCACTAATACCTATCTCTAAGGTCATAATATATCTTATCAGTTCCTGGGTGTACAGAGTACTTCGACTTATGGGCCTCGTCTATTATCAGGGTTCTCACATCACCCTTCAAAGGAAGCCATATTCAATCTAGGTAATACAACGCTCCATCATTCATAAGTTCAGTCATCTCGTCTATACCTCTTTGCAATCCTACAGACTCATCAGACGCCTCTTTCTGAGCTGCTAGTATCCTATCCTTGATACTCTGATCTAAAAAAAATAACTGAAGGTCCAAATTCATAGCTCTAACTCTCCCACCTTAGGCTTTACCTCTTTCCTTCCTACTTAGGAACAAGCACTAACATTCGCCTTAACAGGGTGGTAACAGATTTCTAATTCAAAATCACTAAACAACTCTAGCCAGCTCGCTGTCGCATATTCAACTCTTTCTGACTAAAGATATGCTGAAGACTCTTATGATCCGTATAGATGACACTCTTTGTCCCATACAGATAATGTCTCCAGATCTTAAGTGCAAACACAACCGCACCCAACTCTAAATCATGGGTAGTATAATTATTCTCATGAATTTTCAACTGCCTAGACGCATAGGCTATCACTTTACCTCTCTGCATTAACACACAGCCTAGTCCTATCCCGGACGCATCACAATATACTACAAAATCTTCCGATCCATCGGGGAGAGCTAGAACAGGCGCATTACACAACTTATCCTTTAAGGTCTGAAATGCATATTCCTGTTCCTCACCCCAATTAAAAGTCTTACTTTTCTGAGTCAAGATAGTAAGAGACTTAGCTATCTTAGAAAAGTTCTCAATGAACCTACGGTAATACCCAGCCAATCCTAAGAACGAACGAACCTCAGTCGGAGTTCTAGGGGCTTTCCAATTCTTAACAGCTTCAATCTTACTAGGGTCCACATGAATCCCATTACCATTTATCACATGCCCAAGAAACTGCACTTCTCTTAGCCAGAATTCACACTTAGAAAACTTAGCATACAGTTTCTCCTTTTTGAGCAGTTCCAAGACTAACCTTAAGTGTTCTACATGCTCCTCTTGAGTCTTAGAGTAGATTAAGATGTCGTCTATGAACACTATCACAAACTTATCAAGATACGGCCTACAAACTCTATTCATCAAGTCCATAAATATTGCTGGTGCATTAGTCAGACCAAAGGGCATTACAGTGAACTCGAAATGTCCATAACGAGTTCTAAACGCAGTCTTTGGAATGTCATCCTCATGCACTCTCAGCTGATGGTATCCAGACCTAAGATCTATCTTAGAGAAAAACTGCGACCCTTGCAGTTGGTCAAATAGATCATCAATCCTAGGTAGCGGATAACGATTCTTAACAGTCAACTTATTCAATTCTCTATAGTCAATACACATCCTAAAGGAACCATCCTTCTTCTTAACGAACAATACCGGCGCTCCCCAAGGCGATGAACTTGGTCGAATGAAACCTTTGTCTTGGAGTTCCTTGAGTTGTCCCGACAACTCCTCCAATTCAGAAGGTGCCAAACGATAAGGAGACTTTGCTACTGGCGTTGCTCCAGGGGTTAACTCAATCCGAAACTCAATTTCCCGAATAGGCGGTAATCCAGATAGATCATCCGGAAATACCTCAGGAAAATCTCTAACCACAACAATCTCTTCTTGTTTCTTATCACTAGCCTTAGCACTCATCAACAATCTTGCTTTCTCATCCGGTCTCTCTCCTACTACTCTAAGCACCTTGTCATCCGGTAATGGTATCCTCACTACCTTCTCATGGCAAATTATTTCAGCTTTAAAATTAGACAACCAGTCCATACCTATAATCACATCAAAACTCCTATGTCCAAAAGGTATTAAGTCGATGTCAAAGATATGACCCTCGATTTCTAGTTTGCAACCCTTAATAACCTTATCAATCTCTACTAGCTGCCCGCTAGCTATTTCAATCTCATATTTGAAACTTAAGTCACTAGGCTCTAATCCTAACAGAGGAATGAAGGTAGTGGAAACAAAACTATAGTCGGCACCAGAGTTAAATAAGGTAGTGGCAAAGTGATTGTTTATAGTAAACGTACTCGTCATAATGTTCGGATCCTGGCGAGCTTCCTCTGCTCCCAACATGAATGCCCTACCCCTAGCCTGGTTCCCTTGGTTTCCATGACCCTGACCCTCGTTATTAGCAACAACTTGGTTTGGACGGTTTCCTCCCGGTCCTTGTACCCTATTCCATCTAGGACAAGCTGGCCTAACATGGTCGGTACTACCACACTCATAACATGCCCTAACAGGTGGGTTTCTAGCATTGACAGGATTCACATTCCTTGGCACACTTCTATAATCCTTTGCCAAATGACCCGGGCGGTTACAGTTGTAGCATGTGCGACAAGGTCCACCGGGTGCATGGTAGGAGTTGCAGGTGGTACACTTGGGCCAAGTACCCATATTCTCTCTTCCTACAGGGTTTACAGTAGTAGCAAAAGCATTCACAGTCCTGGTCCTCTTATTATCATCCCTTTCATTCCTATCCTTGCTAGGTTTCCCCACATTTCCTCTCTTCTTAACCTTCTTAATTGTTCCATTCCTAACATCCTCATCAGTTAGTGCACCAAAAATCTGCACAACCTTTTGCATAGACTTTGGCTCCGTTGCTGCCACCATCCTACGGATTTGTAGAGCAAGGCCATACACATACCTCTTAATCATCTTACTTTCAGGAGTTACCAAATGTGGAACTAACCTAGCCAACTCATGAAACCTATCAGTATACGCAGCATGGCCATCCCCGACCATGCCGTGATTCCACAACTCAGATTCTAACTTTTGCATCTCATGACTAGGACAAAACTCTTGTATCATCATACACTTAAAGTCATTCCATGACATACTAACAACAACTTCCCGACTTCGCGTGCGGATATGAGAGTTCCACCACGTTAAAGCCTTACTCACAAATGAACCAGTAGTGTATTTCACCTTTTGGTCAATACTACAACCACTCATATCATGCACAAATTCCATTTTCTCAATCCAATGAGTGAGGGCTACAACACCTCCCTTACCATTATATTCCTTAGGGTGACACACTAAAAATTCCTTATATGAACAACCCACCCTGGTTGCCATTCACTATCACATTCCTAACGTTCCCTTGAACGTTCTCATTAACCACATTATCATTCTGATTTCCAACATTCTATTGGCTACTAACCTGGGACAACATAGCGGGTAAGAGATTTCGCAATTGTTGGGCAATGATCGTTGGGAAGTCAGGTGCACCCCATTGGCTCCCCCTACGTTCCCATTAGCTCCATCTACACCCCCATTAGCTCCCCTAACTAGGCCATTTCCTTGACCATTCAATTCATCAACACGCTCATCATTACCTTCCCTAGGTCTTCTACCCCTTCCACATCTACTAACCTTGAAAAACACTCTCCCCCTCAATCATGACCCATTTTCTATTGAAAGAGCTGTAGTCCATTATTGAATGTCAAAATTATTTAATGAGAATCCCAGATCTTATGATTTTCAAACAACAGCTATTACCACCGTGTTAACAAAATACTTTTTGAAGAATCATAGAATAGAAATTATTTGGTTTAAAAGAAGACATCTCTTCTGTATCAAGAAATAATGCACTGAAGCGTAAATTGGATCTGTAAGGTGCACAAGATATAAAGTAATCTCATGCTGTGGGAAATTTATATCACACCGTTTTAGGAACAAGCCATCATTTTGGCGACATCTTTCCTACCTTTTGAAGAACGGTTGCCAGTCATGAAATAACTGTGCAAACCATTAATACATGTTTTGAAAAGTTTAAAAACTTTTTTGTTCGAGTTTCATTTAATGACCCGTTTTCATTATTGAAGGACATTTCTCAGGTCTGGTAAATGTTTATCGATAAAAACCGAAAGACATGTCGATAAACTGTTATGGATTTTTAAGGTTTTAATATTTTTAGTAATTTTGAATTTAGATTTAAACTATTTACATATTTACATAGGATACTTGAAGCAAATCCATTACTCATCCTTTTCATCTTAAAGACATTGAGTGTCTCAGGCTCAAACACTTCATGCCAAGCCAAGGGATAATTAACACGAATCACTCTCAAGGCAGTGGGGGGGGTTGTGGAAAAAAACAAAAAAAATAAAGGAAAGTCTCCCCCACCCCACCCGACCCGTTCCCGCACACGCCCTTGTCACCCCCCCACAGCCCGCCCCCCCCACCCACCTCTACCCCCCTCCCGTCCACCCAACCCCCCCCCCTGCCCTCACTATCCTCCCACTCCTCGCCCCCCCTCCACACCCACCCACTCCTGCCTAACCCACCGCATCCACTCCCCCTCCTACCCCTCCCCCCCCCCCAACCCCACCCCCCCCCCCCACGATCTCCTACCCCCCACACTCCCCCTCCCTCCCCACCTCCCTCCCACCCCCCCCCCCCACATCTCATCCCCCTTAACCCCCCATCCCTCTTCTCCCCACCCCCCCATCCCCTTAGTGAAGAATCCTCCATTGATACACTGACCTCACGCAATACAACTCAACCACTTTATACTCTACAAGTTCACTAATGAAAAATGTCGGATGTTTGATGTTTTTATGACCTTGAGTGGTGCAGGACATTATCCAACAGAAGGCTATTGCACTCTTATAACAACAATACAAGGGACAACGATATGTATTCAAAGCAAATCAAATAATTAGGACCTCATCTACATAATTTGGGCACAACATCCAGACAATTATTTCAATGTATTCAGCCTCTATTGAAGAGATGACGATGCTAGTTTGCTTCTTAAATGACCCATTCTTACTAACTGATCAACCAAGGAACAGAGCACTTTTAGATGTACTGTTCTTGAGAGACTTGAAACCTACAATGATCAATTTTTTAAATGAGAGTAAGTTTTGGATTACACTACAACCCTTGGAGAAACCTTTAGCTAGAAGAACTTCTAATATAGTGTCATACCACGCCTGTGGTTGCCAGCTTCAAGCCATAAAGTTGCTTTCTTATACGAAAGATCTTTATCGGATGATCTGGTTTAAATGAAGCCCTCTGTTTGGTTGAACGCCAAGGACATCATCATTAAGCTCACCATTTAAAAATGCAGTCTTTACATCCATTTGATAGACCGCATGTTAGTTGCTAAGACAACTTGCAACGAAGATTCTAATAGCTTTAAGTCTGACTACAACTGGGCGTAAAAAGCGCATTTCCTCAAAATGAAGACGCTTTCCTCACTTGACTATATCCTTTCTCTCTACTATACGCTGCCTGTTTTTCAACACAAACTCCATACACATCATCAAGTTTCCTATACACGCTCCACATTAAAAGAGCAATAATCAAAAGGTGCACAATTCGCAGGTGGTACTAAATTCCAAACGTCTCCAAATTCGATCAAATTCAATTGGATTTCTTCTTGCATTGCCTGACAACACAGCAGTCTTACGGCGAACAAGCAGCTTTGAATGGTTTTTTTCAGCACTCAACTTTCGACAAGTACACATACACATACAGTAGAGAGCAACAACAAGGCACTACGGTAGCAAGAATGTTACTTCATTCGAGTGGATACAGGTCCGATGAAGGTTCCCAATAATAAATTATCAATACAGGACTAGCAGAGTCGGAAAACACACAATTTTTAGGAGATTTTCATGAGTTAGAGTATTTGTTGCGGCGCAATCAAGCAGCATCATCAAAATTTCCCTAGAAGAATACTTCTCAGAGCTTTGTGGGTCTAGAGCAAATACATTAACACAAGAAATTAAATAAAAAAAAAAAAAAAAAAAAAAAGAGAATAAAAAATAAAAAAAATAAAACAAAAAAGAAAAAAAAAAAAAAAAAAAAAAAAAATAAAAAAAAAAAAAAAAAAAAAAACAAAAAAAAATAAAAAAAAAAAAAAAAAAAAAAAAAAAAAAAAAAAAAAAAAAAATCAAAAAATAAAAACAAAAAATAAAAAAAATGGTTCACGACTGATTAGCTAAGCAACACAGGATTACTATTAAAAAGTGGTCAGCATGCAACACCAAATGATGTACCAACAGAAACAATCGAAACACGAGAACAACACGAAATGATTGGTGAATGATTTCCCAATAGAGGCAATCTTGATCACAGAGATGAGTAACCTAGACAAACCGGTATGGATTAACTAGAACTTGAGCTGCAGGAACAGGAGGTACCAGACTATCAACGGTTGGAGGTTCAAAATATTTATCAACATCGACTGAAACATAAACATCTCCAATTCTTTATATATGTTGGGTGCGGGTACTAAGGTGCTGCAGGAGTAGGTGATTCTAAGTACAACGACACAGAACACGATAAGCCAAAAGTAACAGGCGATTAAAAGGTTTAAACCTGACAGGGTCCTAAAACTGGAGTGTACAGGATCCGTTTTCCTAGTCAGCTCCTCGAATGTAATGTGAATGGTTTCCATGATTTGGCGGGTTCGTTTGTTGTAGATTCGGTAACCCTTCCTGTTTGGTGCGTAACCAACAAAGAACCCAATGTCTGCTTTAGCCTTCAATTTGCCAAGATCTTCACTATCGTTAGTTGGGTAGCATAGCGCACCAAAGACACAAAGAAAAGAAAGATCCGGTTTCTTGTCATGCACAAGTTCATACGGGGTTTTGTTGTGAAAATATGTATTCAGATCAGTTTTTGGGTGTAACAGTCATTATCAATAGTTTTTCTGCCCAAAGAAACATTAGTGGAGCCTTGGAGAAATGAGCATATTCCAGAGAAGTTTCCACAAGAGTGCGGTTCTGTCATTCGACAACCCCGTTCTGCTAAGGAGTTCTCGGAACAGTTTTCTAGTGAGTAATGCCGACACTTTCATTGTAAGCAGTTAAGTCTTTATTGACAAATTTTGTGCCATTATCAGTGCGAACATTCCTGACTGTTTTGTTGAGACCGACTTGTAGTTGTTTTAGCAGTTTGACAACAAACTCTGGAGTCTCGTCCTTTGATCTCAAAAACTTCACCCATGTAAACCTTGAATAGGATTAAAAAAAAAAAAAAAAAAAAAAAAATAATAAAAAAAAATAAAAAAAAAAAAAAAAAAAAAAAAAAAAAAAAAAAAAGAACAAAAAAAAAAAAAAAAAAAAAAAATAAAAGAAAGAAAATCCACCACTAAAATACACAAGAACCCCCCCCCCCACCCTCCTTCACCACCCCCCCCCCCCCCTCCGCCACCCCCACCCCATACTACACCCACAACCCACTACACACCATACTACCCAACACAACACACACCCCCACCAACACATTCACCTATCCACACACACAGAGCCTCCTATCAGCCCCCCATCACCATATCCACTGTACACTATGAGACGCAATAGCGGATATCTTTTCTGCACAACACCAATCTTACATCTTACACACAGACAACCAAAACAAACATCAAACCAAGGAAAGCCTCGAACAAGACATCTTCATGAGCAATGATCATTTATACACTACTTAAAAATAACAAAGAATCAACAAACTGCTACAGGCCGCACAAACCAGACCAGATTTAGTTCTCTTGGAGGCATCTTAAGCAGTAAGTAAACTGGGAGAGGACCACTATTATCATCATACACAACAAGATCTATCACATTCTATAAGTTCGCACATGAATACCCCTTAATAAAGATCGACACCATCTAAATCTCTGATGAAACATTGTGTAAATTTCTTCTGAAGAGCAAATTCAACATCGGAATTCACAAAATTAACCACAGAGAAAAGGATTGTCGATCAAGTCCTACCCATATAGTCTACCCTGGATGCAAATCACACTTTCCAACCACTACGACATAACATCTATCCAAAACCCACAATAGCACCACAAGTGTGATCATTTCCGAATCTAACAGTCCTAATAAACAATTACCATAAATTCTTAAGCTGTTAGCGATCTCTAGTAATATGTTTGTGAGCAGCTAGAAGTCCTAAATACCAAAGGATGATCTGTAACTACCAGCATTTGAAAAAGACGACAACAAATATTTGAAAAATATGGATCCCACAAATGCAGTTGTGGTCCTATAGTTTAAGAGCAACCATGATGATATCAACAGGAGTGTTATTTTCCCTGTATGTCAGTGGACAAGGTACGGACGATTAAGATGCAGTAGGCTCTAACTAAAAGTGCACTGTCCTCCAAACGGGATTAGTCTATACCAGTGGGCTCCATTGTTTTTAACCAGGGCACTATTTAGGTTTAGTATTCTAGTTTAAAGGGCACTGTGCACCTAAAGGGAATATCTAACCAGTGGCCATCCAATGAAATCCTACGCTGTAGCTTACTTTGCTGTGGGCTTCCATGTTGTTTAACTTTAAACTCTCATAAATATTTTAACTGGGGGTGGTTTGGAAGACTTCAAAGAATTTTCAACACATTTATCATCATTAAAGTAAATAATGCATTCATTACATGTCTTGCAAAGTGAATTAGAATTCGTATTAAATACAGTACCGAAAGCCTAAAGCCAATTAGTTGAAACAACACGAATCCTTTTGCTCAGTTTATACTTATTTATCCTATGTGTCTCTACTTTCCTTCTCCGGGCACACTATTAAGCTGGTTCAAGGTACTTATCATTCATTTGTGTTCTCTTAGACTGAGAACCTCAATCTTAAGATTGCAGTGCATACTCTATGTAAATGAATAATAGGAACATTAGTCTTTTGAACTGTTAGGTGCTTAACATGGTTTGTTTGCGTTGTTTCTGAATTATTCTAATGGGTCATCAAAGGTTTACATGCATTTTCCTAGTTAGAAGGAGTAAGTATCAAAACTTTATCCCGTTTTTTTACGCACGTTTAGGACATGAGGCACTCACATTTTCTAATAATTCTTGAGACCGTTTAGTGTAAATGCAGGCATAGTCCAGACTATGATCAGAAGGTCGTTTACTTCTAGCCTCTTCGACTATCTCACGGAGAGTATCTAAGGTATCCCTAAGGCGGTTGAGATAATGGTGATGAACATCCCTATTATTCTCTGACTTGGAGGAATTGATTCAACCTCAACTGCATACTTTTCAAAAACAGAAACCTTTTGTGATTCAACATTGCTAGTGACGCATGGCATCTTCCCCTTGAGTTGAGTCTTTAGATTCTCAATTTCAGTTTCTAAAGAAGTTGTCCTTTCGATGGTTTTAACACGCGTTATTCTAATGGAGTTAAATAACTCTTGATAATGCTATTTAACCTTTTCATTTTCAGCTTTAAAATGTTCTAGTTGTTCTTGCAAAGCTGTGACAGTTTCGGTTAAATGTAAATTTTGAGAATCTAGAGACTTATAGTCAAAGGTGCTTATCTCATCACTTTTGTTAGCTTTCAACTGATAAATTTGAGCTTTCAACTTACGGATAGTGTTTTTGTGACCTTGAGTCTGATCATCACGTTTATCGAGTTCAAAAAATGCATCAAATTCAGGAACATCCTTAAACGACTTAGATTTGAAGTTTTCAATATTTTCTTTAAGATGGTGATGCTTTAATTGTAAATTAAGGTGAGCAATCTTTAATTTTGAAAAATCCTTGATCATGGTATCATGATCATCATTTTTATTTTTTTTTAAGTAAATTGGATTTCTCAGCTTCAAGTTCAACAGCACGAGTCATTGCAACATTATAAGCATTATATAAATCATGAAATCGAGATGCAGTTAAAGCATAATCAGTGACAGTATAAAACACATCCTGGGCAATACAATTAGCAATCAAATTCTCATTTGTGATGAGGAGATTTTTACGTTTGATCTCCCCACACTTTTTGTCGATGAAATTCTGGTCCACTCCAGCTTTCATATTTTCAAAAATTGCTTTCATAGCTCTAACTTTTTTAACAAGTGATCTTTGAACTTTGTCAAAATGTTCTTTGAGTAGATTGAAAAATGGAAAACACTTCGTTAAGAAACCGCTTGTTTGTCAAAAACCCCTTGTCTTCCCCCTTCAGTTAATTCCCGTTGGTCTAATATGTTTTTTTTACAAGTTTTTTCAAATTCCTAAAAAAGTTGAGTAATTACATACAGACCAATATTTACTTGACTTGTAGTTGGAAGCGTTCGGGGGACCAGATGGACAGGAGTATTGGGTGGATACATTATCGCAGGTGGAAGAATTGACAGGGGTGGGCCATTTGTTTTTAGATCTTTTGCTCTTTGCTTAAGGAGGTCTTTGGACCAAAATACTTGTTCAGTGGTTAGTTGGGTCTTTGCCATATTTAGTTGTTAATGGATACATTTGAGATTAAATACTTATCGGTTGCATTCGAGGTTTTAAATGACAAAGTGACAATGTGGCGATTTTTAATGTGACGAGACCGGGATCAATTTGGATAAAGAATCATGAAACTAAAAGGCTAGATTAAGAATTAATTTTATGTGACTACGGTGTTACAAGTATCATTATTTGAGATTGAAGTCGGCATTTTACGGAGGCCGTGTACTTATTTTATCTTGGAAGTCTGGGGTTGGTTGGATGCATGATATCAATGATACGCTCGAGCTTAATTTTAAGTTGAGACTTGGTTTATCTAGTTTCCCAGATCATGGGTGTGGTTGGTTGAAGACCTGGTTAACTATACCTTAAAGGGAGATACCATTGTATACTCAAGTGTCACATTGCTTGTCGTTGTTGTGATAATCGCAAGCAGGTGATGAAAGTCTCATACTCTTGGCTCCCAAGGGTATTGGCGTAGTACTTAGACATTTGCTGAGCACCAAATTCTTGCACGTTCTTCCCAAAACATTAGCGCAAGTTAAGTCACAAACGGAAAAGTCTACTTCAGTTTCAAGTTTGGTATATCTGGTTTACTTCATCAGTGGTTACTTCAAAAAAAGCCTACAAGACGGTTGGTTAAATGATAGCCAGAGAGAGGTTATGAGTAGAGATTTGATCAGCAATTGATTCTCACGGCTTAGATCTGAGCTATTAAATTCCCTACATAAGTCTCAAGTATTGGCGTCCAGGTGTTGTGAGCTTCGGACATGTCGAAATCAGCAAGGGGGAAGGAGAAGATACATCCTTGAGTCTGTGCCTTTCTTTTTCTTGAAAGCTTGACATGGAGCATCTTTCTTGAATTTTTTTAAGTTAGGCCATGCCGGGAAGACAAATGTCCTAACCGCCAGGAGGAATACAGTGCTTTTAACTAGGGCTTTTGGGTGCATTTCTTTCAGACAAAGTGGGAAGTGATACCTGAGAAACTTGTTGTATGCAATATTTGACTTGTCAGGGCGGAAGCGGTGTGAGAAGAATTATTTAGCGTGCAGAAGATACGTTTGCGATCCAGATAATGCTTACCCCAAACGATAAATCACTAAGCTTATTCTTACAAGGTAGCCAGTAATGCATTTGATGGGTATCGTACCAGTTCCGTTGTGCATTTAATTATTCTAAGCTTTAAGTAAGCTTATTGTGAATGCTCAAGAGAGGATTGATTGCTAGTTTGGGGGGAAAAGCTTTGAAAGCTTCATAAATTAGGAATATGTGGCATGAATTAGGGGGAAGCTGATTCATTGCTAGTTTGGGGGGAAGCTTTTAAAGCTTCTAAATCAAGAATATGTGGCACGAATTAGGGGGAAGCTAATTCAGAAGCTTCTCCTTAACCAGAAGTGTATGGGTTACTTAGTCCGTGCCTATTACAGTTTATTCTCCTACAAAGTACTACAAAGGTTGGATTCATGTTGTGTGCAGACTTGAAAAGTCAAACAACCACAGAAGAGTCATCAACATAGTTTTCACTTTTTATATATTTTACACACATTTGTTTCTCCCTCTACTCTCTCTCTCTCTCTAAACATGAATATCTTCATCTTTGAGTTACCAAGACCACCAGATCTACGATTATTTTATACTTGACAAGTGGCATCAAGAGCCATGGTTACACTCTTGGGTCGGGTTACATTTTATGGGGGTTACATTTTATGATTTCGGATTGTGTCTTAAATATGTCATTTTCGTGTTGTGTTGATTCGTGTTTCTCAGATTTTTTTTTAGCTTATTATTAAGCTGTTTCATGGCTTAGTTGGCTGGAAAAAATGATTGGTTTGTTTGTTTTTGTGTTAGTTGTGTGAATCTGGTATAACTACTTATCTTAATATTTGTGATATGTTTCTTTTTTTTGGGTCATTCTATTGTCCAAAAACTTACAAAAGTAGTAGATTCTGGGTTGTTGAGTTCATAGCAGCGGTTTAGAACCAATTGTACTCCTCTTGTCTTCTTTGAGCTAAAGGACAAAAGTACCTGACGACGGTTTGTCATTTAGCATGGCGGTTTAACCGTGGCGGTTTAACCGTGACGGTTTAGTAATAAGGTTTTCAGAAGACTTAATTTTTCATGGTCGATCTAAACTAAACTATGTCTAACTCAAATCTTTGTAGCGGTTTGGTGATGGCTGTTTAGTGGTGGCAGTTTGGAGGTGAACCCAAACCCAACCGAGTCAACTCGGTCAATACCAAGTTGACCCGGGGTCGACTCAACTGAGTCTGTGCCGAATCAGGTCAAAAGAATAAAAGAAAAGAATGAAGAAAGATGTACAGACTCAACATAAACCAATATCTCATCTATTAAACAACACCAACCAAACAATAGCTTCACAAATCCTCTAACCTATCCAATAATCACAATCCCATTTCCAACAAACTCCAACACTCGAATCAAAACCAAACATCAACAAACAACAACATCACAATAGCCTCAATCAAATCCAACTATTACTAACCCTAAAATCCCAACTTCACAATTAACATCATCCAACAAATCCACATTCTAAACCTATTCCCATCGTTACATATTACCATTAAAACCACAATCTAATCCTATCCCACCTCCTCTTGCCTCCAACATCAACACGATTCAAAAATAAATTACAACCATGATCTTAGAATGTTCAACCTTTTATATAAATATTTTAAAGATTTTTTATGGTTTGAACCATAATCATCATAGATCTGAAAAAAGAAGGCTCTTCTCTTTGATTTCTGAAAATAAGGAAAGATTGATAACAAATCTGTTATCCTCTATCCTTGTTTCGTTTATTTACACACAAAAGACAACACCTACCCAAGACCACATTAAAATGATCTTGAAGCTCATCCCCCTCGTCCTCATAGGTTTCGAATTAAAAGAATGAAATGGTGTTTGTTATTCGTGTAAGTGATGAAGAGGTCTTTGTGTATGGATGAAAGAGTATCATAGAAAGATTTGATACTTGTTTGAGATGTGAAATTGATTGGAAGATTAGTGGATCTGTGTGTGGCTTAGATGGTGGCGCATGAAACAAAGATTAAGGTTAATGTGTGGATTATGTGACTTTTATATAACCCTAATTTTTGGGGTGAGATATAACTGATTCAATGAACGGGTATGACTACTTCTCCTTGGGGCGAGTAATGAAAAGATTGGGCCTTGTATGTGTGTAGCCGGTTATAGTGATTAAAAAATGTGGGCTGTTTAACCTGAATTAGGCCTTAACCAAAAATACTACATGGGCTGGGAGTTGCTTTGGTTTGGATGGTGAGCCGGGTATTAACAGTTTGTTTAAGACGAAATTTGGCTAAATGTTGTAAGATTAATATTTCGAGCATATGGACTTAAAGTATTAACCAAATTTTATTTTTGGTTAAATATTAATTGCGCCAAAATCATGTTTGTGAGGTTAATGGTTATATTTGGGACTAAAAACAACAAAGTGACTAAACAATTTTTGAAGTAACGAGACCGAGCTCAATTTTTATAAAGAATCATGGAGCTTAAAATTTTAATAGCTAGATTTAGTATTAAAATTTCTAAGTGACTACGGAGTTGATCGGGTATCACTTATTTGAGATTGAAGTTGGATTTCTCAAAGGCGTGTACTCATTTTATCTTGAAGTCGGTGTTGGGTGGATACATGACTTTCAATGATAACTTGCTCGAGCTTAAGATTTAAGTTAAAGACTTGGGTTATCTAGTTACCAGTAGTCGGGGTGGATGGTTGAAGACCTGGATAACTATCACTTAAAGGAGTTACGTTGTAGTACTTAGTGTCACACACATAAGACGTTGTGGATAATCGCAAGTGGTGATGAAAGCCTCATACTTTGTCTAGTAAGTATTGAGTACTTAGAGATTTGGATGTTGCATAAATTCTTGACACCATTCTTCTAACATTAAAGCAAGCTTAAGTCACAAGAACGGGAAATTCTACTTCTGTTTCAAGTTTGGTATATCGGGTTTACTCCATCAGTGGTCATTTCAAATAGCCTACAAAAGGGTTGGTAAAGATAGTCAGAGAGAGTTTATGAGTAGAGAGTTGATCAGCAGTTGATTCTCATGGGATAAATTTGAGCTAATTTCATTCTTCTCATAAGATTTCAAGTATATGTGCGTACAATGTTTTGCTGCTTCTGAGGTATCAAAACCAGCAAGGGGGAATGATACATACATCTGAATGCACAACGAGTACACGTGATGAACTTCATACCTTCTTCTTATTTAAGGTTATTCCGGGAAGGCAAATGTCATAACCGCAGAGAAAATCATTGTTTTAACTCGTGGCTTTTAGTGTATTATTCCAACTACATGAGGGAAGAGATGTAAGAAACAGTTTCTGATGATAAAAGAGGTACACAATCGTATAATGATTCCTCTAGATAGTCAGTATCCTGCTGGAATAAATAAGTTCATCCGGGACTTAGTTGACTTTGGTGTTATCATTTCGACTACTTGGAGGGTTTAATTGTCTACATCCAGGACTTAGCTAACCTTGGGTGTTACAAGAAATATCATCATTATCCCGAAGGAAGAAATGTTCACGCCCGAGACTTAATTGACTTTGATGCTACAATTTTGACTTTATGAATGGGATAGAGTGTGTACTTCAGGTTTTTGGGCTTCATACAATGAGACTGGTTGCATCTCTTCAACTACATAGGGGAAGAGATATCTTGATACTTTTGGTATGCATTACTTGAGCTTCCAGTGGGAAGAAATGTAAGAAGAATTATTCAAGCATTAGAAGATACGTTGCTGATCTATTTTGATGATCTCCCGAACGGAAAATCAGTAAGCTTATTATTAAAGAAGCAGTAACATTTGATGTGGGTATCCTACTAATTCCGTTGTGCACTTAATCATTCTAAGCTTGAAAGAAAGCTTTGAAACTGCTCAATAGAGGATTGCTTGTTTGGGGGGAAGCTTTGAAAGCTTCTAAATAAAGAATATGTGGCATAAATTAGGGGGAAGCTAATTCAGAAGCTTCTCCTTAACCAGAAGTGTATGGGTTACTTAGTTCATGCCTATTACGGTATTTCTCCTACAAGGTACTACAAAGATGATTCATGTTGGAGTGTAGACTTGAAGTCAAAGGCCATAGAAGACATCATCAGCATTGGAAGCTTTTTGGAAGTTCTTGTTCTAAATCATTATGTACTTGTTAGGAAAATATTATAAGTAATTCCGTATTTCGTCCCATGGGGGAAGATTGTTAGGATTTCATTTTATGTGACGACATTACGGAATTACCATAGTTTAACATACCACCATACGTAGAGACTATAATAGGCATTTTAGTAAACTTATGTATTAGGTGGTGGTATATATATATATATATATATGCTTCTATGGACGGGTGAGACTTTTGTAATACTTCACTTTTCATTATATTTTACACACATTTGTTTCTCCCTTACTCTCTCTCTCTCTAAACATGACTACCATATGGTTTGATTCACCAAGACCACCAGATCTACGATTCTTTTATAATTAACAAGTGGTATCAGAGCCATGTTACACTCTTGGGTTGGTTTCATTTTTTGTTCGGTTAGTCTCGATTGTGTCTCGATCTGTCACAGATGTTGGATTCATATGTATTGTTGTTTTTGGCTGTTAAGTTAGTTTTGTTGAATTTTAAGTCCAAAAGTCCAAAGTCATAGATTCTATATGTGTGTACAAGAATGATTTTGGTCACATATCTATCTTTCTCTGATTATCTCTTGTTTTTTGTTGATATTTTTTTGGTCTCTTTACTTCTCAAAACGGTCAAACCGCTGTCAGACCATGGGACCACTAACAAACCGCCGTCAGGTACTAATTTTGTTTTCTTGCTATATTTTTGGGTAACAAACAAAGACTAGTACCTGCTTATGCCAATCATTCTACAAGCCGCTGCCAAGAACAACAACTTTGAAAAATAAGCTAGAAACCCATTAAGCTTAAAACATTAAATAAGCCAAGAAAAAAACTATGGATAAGCAGGAAAAAAGTTGGTTATGAACAACTTTAAAACATAACTAAAACACACATAGAACTTATTCCGTAGCTTTTCTTGACAAAACAGCCCACGAATAAGCCTAAATAAGCAGTATATAAACTGTTAACCACGAGCGACAACATGTGACAAATTTAATGACAAAATCGAGACCAACCGGATCGACCCAAGAGTGTAACCATGGCTCTTGATACTACTTGTTAATTATAAAAGAATCGTAGATCCAGTGGTCTTGGTAACTCAAAGATGGAGATAATCATGTTTAGAGAGAGAGAGAGAGTAGAGAGAGAAACAAATGTGTGTAAAATATATGAAAAGTGAAAATGTTACAAGTGTCTCACCCCTCCATGGAAGCAATGGAGGGGTATTTTTACCACCATCTATACATAAGTTTACTAAAATGCCTATTCTAGTCCTTACGTATGGTGGTATGTTAAACTATGATAATTCTGTAATGTCATCACATAAAATGAAATCCTAATAAATAGCGATTGAGTTTTTAAGAAAATCCTACATAAATAACATTCAAAAATTATATTCAACACATGCGGGTATTAATTGTATGCATTAGAAATAAGTTAACTGTCTGAAATCATGGCACGGGCAATTTGGAAGAGGTGATAAAGAATATCCAACTATAATGCTTTAGTTGTGACTTCGTACGATTTGTGGGTTTGACATGCATTTTTTTGGGTAGCGGGTGCGAATAGCGATCGTACCGTTTTAAATAGTTCTCCGTTATTCGACAACCCTCTTGATGACATCGTCCCAGTGGCTCTGTTTGAAGTAAATGGAGTTACCTTTGAAAATAGGTCCTAGCTAGCTGACAAGATTTACCCACGGTGAGCAAGTTTTGTCAAATCATTTACGGTTGCATGGGACGAGAAAAATGGAGTATTTAAACGGCGACAAGAAAGTGTTAGAGAGGATGTTGAAAGAGCTTTTGGCGTTCTCCAAGGACGTTGGAGAATCATACAACAACCAACGTGAGTTTACACTGTCAGCGTCTTACAACAAATCATGTACACGGGCATCATATTTCATAACATGATTTTGAAAGATCAAAAGGTTGCGATATCCGAAATGAACGATATTTATATTAGTTCGCAACTAAATTTGCAACGTGCCTGGTATGAGAGATGCGAAGTGCACCGGAAGAAAGACAAAGAACTCCGTGATAAACATACACACTCAAGTCTTCAACGAACTCTTATTGAGCATATTTGGCAACGACATCAACAACAGCAAGAAAAAAATCAGTTTATTATTAATTTGATGTATTTTATATTTTCGTATTGTTTTTAAAATTCCATATGTTATTTCTGTTTTTCGTATCGTAATATGTATTTCTATTTGAATGAATGAAAAATAAGTTGTTTGAAAAAAACTAAATGGTAGGTCTCAAAAATTGAAAAATGGCTTGAGTCATGAAGAAGAGGGTATTTTTGTGTGTGAGTGAGTTGTTGATGTGGCGCTGAGGTGACACACTGACTTGAGCAAGTGTGTGCCATGGTACCTAGAGCTCTTATATCTAATGTTAGCACTAAAAGTGCTTTTTGCACTAATAGTTCTAAAATGTAACATAATCATCTCTAATGTTAACACTATTTTAGTACAATGAATAGTTAAGCATTAAGTATATTGTTACACTATGCATGACACTAGTATTATTCACTTTCTTTAAACTCATTCGGAGTAATATATTTTTACACCTTTGATAGTTAACTAAAAATTAAAAAAAAATCTTTATGCACTATAATTTTATAAGTCTCCAGTCGATGCATTTACAATGAGTCAAATATTTATATACGTTATTTCAACTATTTTCTTTTGAGTTAACTGTTTGTAAATGTATCTTATTTGCCACTTTTTCTAATTATGTGTAGTGTACTATAATTTTTTCTTCTTGATGTATCATACTTTTGAATTTCGTCTTTGGTGTATTATATTACAGTTGTGTGTATTATCTAACTATTTTACCCCTATCATTAAACACTCTTGTTTTCGTTAAAAAAAATTACAAGCCCTAATTTTTCATAATAAATGATTTTTTTAACAACCGATTGCATTAACAAACTAGCAAGAAGCTAAAAAAAGAAGATTACAAAGAAATAAGCGAAGGGTTCTTTAACCAATCTACCTAACTAAAATTAGCCTTGCATCTAGATCTACACCAAGTAAAAGAAAAAGCCACAATGTCATCAAACAATCGAGCTTTAGGCTGTAAATTAGGACCAAAAATAGATTTGTTACGGTAATTCCAAACCAGCCACCAAGTGATGTAAAAGACTCCTTCGAAGACCATCTTAAGCTTGGACGGAAAACAAAGATTAGAAAACCAATTCCACCACTCTTCATATGAAGACAACTCCGTCATATTGACTTCCCACCATCGAGCAATGTTCTTGTATAAGTCTTTCACCATAAAGCAAGCAAAAAAGATGTGACTCGAAGATTCGACCGCCGAGTTACAAAAAGCACAAAAGATAGATTCTAAATCAATACCTCTACGAGAGAGGTTGAGACACGTTGGAAGATAGTCAAGCTTAATTCTCCAAGCAAGAATATTAACCTTGATAGGCACATACTTAATCCATCTGGTTTTAGGCCCGAATACCTCCAGAATTTTGTCATCAATAAGGCTCCTAACTGAAGACACTGAAAATTCCCCATCTCCTGAAAAAGACCATCGCCACCTATCAAGCATGCTCGAAAGAATAGTACCCTCCAAATAAGATTTCAAATCTTCCATTTGGACCTACTCAATACCGCCTCTAGGGGGTTTGTCTCAGAGAAAAACAAAGACTAGAATGAGCCATTTTTGACGCCACTAAGATGGATTTATCGGTCTCGAGAGTATAGATTATAGGAAATAAATTTTTGAGAGGCACTTCTCCCTTCCAAGACTCCTCCTAAAACAAAGTATGCTCACCATTACCCGTCTTTTTTCATATATCCAAGAAGATCAATACCTTTATTATAGAGAAGAGGAATGTCACGAATAATCTCGGCCCAATTTGACGAGAAACTAGGCTTGCTGCCAAGCTTACCATCATCACCATGGATAGCTTTAATAACCCTAGACCAAAGAGAATTATTTTGAGTTCTAAAATTCCAAATCCACTTAAAGATAAGAGCACGATTCAACGCGTAGAAACTTGACACACCAAGACCACCTTTCTCTTTAGAAGCCAAAACATTATCCCATTTAACAAACGTCATTTTCCGCACATAAGGATCCACTCCATTAAAGAAGTGACTACAAATGGATTCTAATTTTTTCAACACATGAATAGGGGCTTTAAACATCGACATATAATATATAAGAGTCGATCCCAAAACAGATTTAAGGAGGGTTAATTTGCCATCGATAGAGAGAGACTTCATCTTCCATTTAGATAGTCGACAAAGAACTTTATTAATGACATTATCCCAAGCCTTTATACGCGACATGTGACCACCAATATTAATCCCCAGATAAGAAAATGGAAGATTAAGAGCCATACAACCAATATCATTAACTGCGGCTTCAACCAAGGAGGGATCTACAACAATACCTATAAGTGTACTCTTATGCAGATTGATACGTAAACCAGAGGCACGAAAAAAACAATCATGTAGGTCCTTGTACTTGGATCTATATAGCCTTTGTAAGACAATAGTTAACTTGAATAAATCCAAATCAACTATGTGAGAGACACTGACTATGAATATCAAGTGTTAATGCGGAATCTTAACACAAGTATTAAGAAGAATATAATACTAACTTTGCTATTGATTTCTATTAAGCTTCAATGCTTCTATTTGTTATATAAAACTCTATGTCGTAGGGTTCCTTTTATACACAAAGGAAACCCTAGAAGGCTTTACAAAACGTGTGAAAGGATAATGCATATCCTTTCCTAAGATATCTCCTAAAATATCTCTAAGATAACTATTACCTCTATTCTGTTACATAAACAGACTTAACTAAATACGACCAGTACTAACTATAGTACTGCCACTCTACCAGTACTAACTATAGTACTGCCAGACTTAACTTAGTACTGCCAGACTTAACTTAGTACTGCCAGACTTAACTTATACTACCAGACTTAACTGTTATACTACCAGTATTAAGTCTTTTACAATATATTTCCCAACAATCCTCCCCTAACTTGATCTTCACTTGTGAACTTCAAGTTTCTTCAAATGTCTTCAAATTTGAGCTTCCTGAGGATGTTGTAAATAAAATTCTTCAAATTATTCTTGAGCTGCAATTCTTCAAATCATCTCTTTTTGATCTTTGCAGCAACTATTCTTCAAAGCTTTTCAGCAACCCTTCATATCAGCAATCAAATCATATAATTTCAGACTATTCTCATCACTTCCAGGTGTGTAAACTCCTGTGAGAGGTGAATCATTGAAACTTTAAATGGATTTGATGTCTCTTTACCAGTTAGCCATTTACTCTGGAGTAGTCAGTCCTTTGGCCACCAGAAAGGTGCATGTCCATGGTCGACTGAAAACCATTTCAACTCTCAGTACATGAAACATTGGTGAGTTGAATACCATATGGTTTTTGGCAAACCATTATAGCCATAAACGAATTTGATATGCCTTTACCTGTAGCCGTTTGCTCAGGGCTAGTCAATCCTTTGGCACCTAGAAAAGATAAATTCCATGGTGGATTGATTACCATGTCAACTCTTTGTACATGAAACTTGGTGAGTTGATGTACCATCCACTTTTTGGTAAAGTGTCAACCATCTAATATGGATTTTTGATTTGTCTTTACCATAAGCCATGACTAGTTATGGTTTTTCCACAGCCTTTACCACAATCTATAAACTTGTGGGCTAGCCAACTCTTTACTAACCAGATATGGTGAGTTGATAACTGATTCGTCAATAATATATATATATATATATAATATAAGCAAACAATCAACCAAATACCTTTAGCCAAGGATTGGTCAAATGT
>BQNB010025131.1:0-18677 GCA_026074375.1 Tanacetum coccineum
GAGATTTGTCGTTCTTGAGGGAGGAAATAATTCATTGATGAATTTGGAAACAAGATCTTCCTAAGTGAGAATAGAACGAAGGGGTTATTTTTTGAGCCAACAACGGGCTGCCCCTGCGAGAGAGAATGGAAAAAGCATAAGCTTAATCGCCGAATTAGGCACATCCTTGTATTTTATTGTGGAAGTTATTTTGTTAAACCAACGAATGTGATCATGAGGATTGTCTTTCTCAAGTCCGAAGAATTGGTCCGAAGTCATCATATTAATGAGACTATGCTTGAGCTTGAAATGCTCAGCAAGAATTGGTGGAACCACAATTGCCTTTGCATAACCCTCGGTGGGTGCACGGAGCAATTTCGCCATAGTACGTTGATCGGCCATCGTATCTAAGGGAGATTCTTCAAGAGAAAAAGGTTGCTTTGAACGTCTACGGTTACGACGTTTCGGATTTGAAGTAGTTGGATTAGGAGAAGATTCACCAACTAGATTCGAAGAAGAGCGAGTGCGCATGCACTAAGGAAAAGAAATCAAAAATTAAAATATTTTTGGGTCCGATTGGTCAAGAGTTCACGGTAGCTCTCTAAATTACGCACAAAGAAGCGGAGGAGTTGGTCAGCGTGAAGCTAGTTAAAAACCCTTCTCCTTTTGGGTCGAAGTTCGTTGGATCGACCCGCCTTATACCCCCCTTATAGTTTGTAACTCAAAGGTGAGCCGATTTAACAATTAACCTCACGGATTGTTTTGTTGTTTTTCAATTTTTTTTGGTACTTTCAATACTTTAGGAAAAGTATTGTTGGTATTTTTAATTTTTATAATAAGAAGAAAATATTCACAAACGGAAAATGATAACTTCACGAGGAAGGGTCTTCAAAAACTAATCTTCAAACGAAACACGAATATCGTATCACACTTCCCCGGCAACGGCGCCAAAAATTAATCGTCACTTAATATATATAAATATAATATAATATAAATATATAATAAGACAATATCAATTATAGAAGAGTAAAGCATTCCGTAAGGCTTTTAAAAGATTTACTACTTTTAACCAAAGTAAAAACCCTAAAAACCTTCCCGGGTCATTTCCCAACAAGGCGTGAATTGAAAATCGAGGTTACGTTCGTGATCGCGCGTTTGAATGGTTAATGATTGATTTTTGTGGTTTGGATTCTATTTCTACAATCTAAAATGCAAAAACAAATAAAAGAAATCCTAAAACGAAAGCAATTTAAGTTAAAAACCTAAAAACGATAATAGGATATAAATCCCGTTCTTTAAAAAAACAAATTCTAAAATTTTAACCCTACGAATTCAAATTTAATTTTAAAATGACCTAAATGTTAAAAGAAAATTTAAAAAAATAAGAATTATATTGTTTTGGTTTTTATTTTATTTAATATGAATTAAAAACAGTTTTAATAAGAAAAATTAATTAAAATACTAAACTAAATGGGAAAATTCTGAAAAATTCATGAAAAGTGCTTTGAGTAGTGCTAATCCTATGAAAAATGAAAGGGGTGAAACAGCTTATTTGAATAAGCTATAAATAAGCAGAAAGTGGCTTATAGCTAAAACGGGGAAAAGAGGTTAAACAATAAATCTTGCAAAGGAAAATTGAAAAAGACCCAAGGGCGAGTGTGTAGTAGAGTGTAGTGTTAAAACATTGGTTGAGGGTGGTAGAGGTCCAGGGTTCGAGCCTTGGCTCACCTTGGGCTTCCAACTTTCCCAATGTTTTTTATTTTGCAAATTTTTTTATAGAAAAGCTTAAGGACTTGAAAATAAGCACTTTTTGAAAAATGACTTTTTACAGAAACCACAAATAAGCACAGAAATAAGCTATGAAAAGTAACAGATTTGGTTAAAAGCTAAAAAGGCAACAAGGCTAAGTGTTGAGCATTTTAAAAAACTAAATAAGCTAAGGAAAAAGAAAAATAAGCTTAGACAGCTGAATACCTAAACCTAATAAGCACTTAAACCTAGAAATAAGCTGAATTAAATAAGCTAAAAAGCATGAAAAGACAAGAGGACAGATTTAACTTAGAACTAAAAGGCAGAATACTCAAATTTGCAAATAAGCTTAAAATAAGCTACAACTGAGCAAATAAGCACAAAACAGACTTAAACAAGCATAATAAGCAATTGCAGACTGAAATAAGCAAAAGACATAAGCAAATAAGCACATAAATCAAATAAGCAGTTTTGGCTAAAAACTTTTAACCAAACAGCCTAAGGGGGCACTTTCTAGCTTATTTTTAAGCTAGAAAATGGATCCTTATGGCTTAGGGACTTATCAAACTTTAAAGCTTATACAATAAGCTATCTGAATCAGCAATTAAAAATCATGTTGAAAATCAAATAAGCTGTGAAAAAGCTGAATTAAAATGGCTGTTACTCTCAGTATGTACTGAGTTTTTCAAACTTTTAAAAAGACAAAATGGCTTATTGCAGGCCTAAATTTAAGCTAGAAAAAGAGTTTTAAAAACTAAAATAAGCTAAAACAGATTAACTTAGAACTACAAACTACTTATGTAAGAAATTCCAAAGGCTAACACCTACTTAAGCTTATCAAATTTTAAGAATGAAAATTGGCATTTTGAAGGTTAAAACTACACTTGACAAATTTTGACTAAAACAACAATTGTAAATGCACTTGACCAATCTTCTTACTACTGCATTTTGACAACTAAAACAACACAAAACCAATTCTTAAAAGCTGTTTTTAAAAGCCTTATCAAATAAGCTCTTAAAATCTGTTTTGTCATCACAGATTCTTACAACTTATAGATAATACCTTAAAACTCACTTAGAGACTTTAAAATTCTTTAAAACATGTTAGAAAGACTTAAAAGAAGCTTGCATAAGTTAGCTTAGTGACCCAAATAGTTTTTAAACACAATTTAACCCGTTTTAGCCCTTAAGCCAAACACCCGTTTAAGTTTTCATAATCCATTTTAATGTTGAATTTTAAAGATTTAAGCAAGGAGTTTTGAAAACAGATAACAACAAGGCAATATTATCTAATAATAAGCAAATGAACAGTAAATGCTAAAATGGAAAATGAGGACTTACAAATCCCTTGCTCAAAACAGGGATAAAAGGGCTCTTAGAGAGCTTATCTACAAGCTCTAGCTTGTGTAAAACAAGCTAGTAAAACCCCTATAAGCCCTTCCTTTTCTGGCTTATCTTCCAAATGAGCATTTTGCGTGATTTTTGGTAAAAGTGGCTTAAACAATATAAGTTATGGAAAAACTCATATTGTTTAAGTTAACAACTTAAGTATGAGTTAAAAAGAGCTTTTGTGAGCTTATAAACATTTTTAAAACATAAATGACATTAACTTAAAAACAGGATTTAACATAAAAAACTTAAATTTTATTAACTTAAAAACAAGAGTATAATACTTTTAAAAGTAAATTGCAATAAACTTAAAAACTTAATATAAGCTGAAAAATAAAAACTAGATTAAAAACTACATGCTCCTGGGCTTATAAAAGGGTCCTATTTATATAGAATTCTTCAAGTCTTGGGTCCCTTTGAGGTGTGTTTCTTTTGTGAGGGAAACAAAGGGTGTGTCTCTTGTGTGAGGGAAGTCTAAAATCGATCCTAGCCTTCCATTTTGAGTGTTCTCCAATTCGTATGATCAAAGCTATTGAATCTTTGTCTTCATTCCTTAATGAATGGGGTTGTTAAGGATTGCCAAGGTGGAATTGTTGTTTTGTAAAGTAGGGTTGAGGTGGGAGAGGGATGTTTTTGTCTGGGGGTGAAGTGGTCGAGGGAAAGAGATGATGAATAGTGATGGCAGGAAAAATGGGTGTGTTTGTTTTGGAGATAACGGGGTTAATCCCTTGTTTTTGTCATATGTTTGCATTGTTAGTCCTTTTGGACTAACAATGTTAGTCCTTGAGGACTAACGATGTGAAGTTTAAGGGGGTGTTGGGTTAAATGATAGTTAACGGGTGTTATGGGCTTAAATGTTAGGGCCATGTATAGTTTAAAAGGGTATTGAGCTTTTATACGACTTAAGTCTTATAAGTCTTGTACATAAATGCTTAATGGGCTGATCCGGCCCATTAGATGGGTGCAGGTGGGCCCATTAAGTATCTCTTTGGTATCGGCTTCGTCTTTGACTTTTGACTTGGTTGACTTTTTGGTTGACTTTGACTTTAACTTTTCACACTCTTTCCATTCTGTGCTCGATTTTGTCCATTTTGGCTTCATTTTTGTCCTTTTCTTAGATATCTGTTACTTGCATAACATAAATGCAAAACACACAAATACAATGTATTTTTGGTATGTTTTTAGTCTTTTAAGCACGTTTTATTAGGTCAAAGGTATGTGTATTTAAGCACATACCAACCTCCTCTTGATGACTCGCCTACTTCGGCATTACCTACGAATACACAAGGATGATCAAGATGGTAATAGTACGTATGTAATAATAAGAGAAAATGAAGAAGGATAAAGCATAGGCATACCTCGCTAGATGGAACGCAGAGGGGAAGCTGGCTGTGTGGCTGCAGGACTATGATGAGCAAGCCGAGGAGACGGGGTTGGCTGGATCACTTTAGTATCAACATGGGTCATAGCTCTCCTTGACTGATCTCTAGAAGTCCCAGTCGAAGAGTCCCCGCCTCTTCGTCACCATGATAAGTGTCAGAAAAATTGACAGAATGATTGGCCGAGCCACAAGGAAACGCACGAGATGGATGATCCTCCCGTGACTCAATAGTCTCAGCAAGAGCACCAGTGGGACTGGTAGGATTTATAGACCAAATAGACTTAGGAGAAGAGGTGGCCTCAGAAGCGGCATAGCCATCCTTACGAGCAGCCATTTTCTTTCTCTTAGTTGCGGGACGAGAACCCTCCCCACCATCACCGCCTTGTCATTTTCTCTCTCTCTTCTTAGCAGCAGCTCTCGGTTTTCTTTCTCGAATAGCAACGAATCTTGGGATCCTCCACTTCAACTTCCTTTTGATGATCTGTCTTTTCTGGAATCGGCTGGTCGAAAGAGAGGGAACGTGCGGTATGCTGTTCGATCCGATCTTGAGAAATGAGGCGAGGCCCTTTGGAAATTGACGCACCAGACAGAAATAGGAAACGAAGATATTCATACATGGTGACCACTGCAAAAGAAAAGATAAATATTAGTTCACGCCGAAACAACCTCACACAGAAGGCAAAATGACAAAATATTACCATTCCCTAAAGGCACAGGCCGAAGGTCAACAACCCGTTCGATCAGCAATTGCACATCCGAGGCTTGAAAGCCGTCTTCTGGAACGGGGTCGTTGACATCGGAGTCGTGATGTCTCCAAGCCATAGCATCCGGTATGGCCCTTCTATCCAAAAATAAAAATCTTTTCTTCTATCCTTTTAACCCAGAAAAGGTCTCTTGGAATACCTGACCCCCGGCACCCTTACCAACCCTCTTCTTAAAAGAAAACCAATGCCCTTGTTTACTAACTTTGTAAAAAACGTGAAACAAGTTCACGGAAGGGACAATGCTTAAACTTCGACAATACAACTCAAACATGGTTAATCGGTTCAACCCTAACGGCACAAGCTAGGAAATATGTACACGAAAATGCTTGATCATGGCCAATAGGAAGGTAGAAAAAGGTACCCTTATTCCTAAAAACTCAAAGTACTATTTGTATAATCCTATCATGTCGTCCGGCAATTTATCCATGGTCCGCCCTTTCCTTAGCGCAACGGGATGTAAATCTAAGGGTATTCCATACCGGAGGGCCAACGATTTAACATCCTTAGAAGTCATCTCGGACTCATAAGATGGCATGTCAAATTTGGGCAACGCGGTAACACCAACAGCTTGGTCTTCCTCGGACATAATCAAAGATACCGAAGGGGACGTATAATACTAAAAGTTAGACAAGGTCAAAGTATATACCTGATAGACGAAGGCAAAAAGTATTGGTTGGACGTTCAGGGGAAGGAAAAACATGCAGTAAAAATGCGAGAGGTCGTGTATTTATAGGGGAAAAGTGGGTCACGAAACATCGCGTCGTGTCAGACCCTTGACGTGGCACGATCTATGCCACTCGATGGGAAGCGATCGCCACATGTACGATTCCCCTCATTTTAACCTCGGATCATTATGATTTTTAACCGACTATAATTATTAATTTTGTCGTCACGTAAACAATGACAAAATTAAACAAGAAAAACAATAAAGGAAAAATCCGAAAGGAAAGAAAATGCATTAAGTTTTGTATCTTTAGTGTTTAACTAAAAACACAACACTGTGGGGGGGACATGTCCGTGTATATATCCGGATGGGCACAACATCCGAAAGGAGCAAAATCACGCTGGAAGGGCACGTTCGAAGAGACCAGAGAAAAGACAAAACGATAAGTTCAAGGAACTAAGACACCACTTCGGACAAGCGGTTAATAGTAAGCACTCATATGGATGTCACCACCCCGAGATTCACGGGAATATGTCTCCCACTCAACCCCGCCGCCTAACACAAAGCTAGGGTTAGCTCGGTTTCCCCAATTCCTAAGTGTCAGAAATAGTATACCGCTACAGTAACTCAGGTAGTATAAATACCTCATCATTTACTGCTATTCAGGCAACATTCATTGCATTCTCATACACATAATATTTCACCCCCCCCCCCCTCTGACTCTAAACAGATACTTACTCTCACCACGCCTGAAGCTTGGTCCCTGTGAATCCCCTCGTGGCGAGCTAACCGCGTCTTTTCTTTCTTACTCTCAGGTACTCAGGTTCTCACCAAGCAGGATTTAAGCCGTCTTTCCCGGTACGAATCTTTACCTAAACAAGAGGAGATATAGGAAAAGATTTATAAAATTTGTTTGGGTCATACCTAATAAATCAGGTATGATGTTTTTATATATTTAAGTTTACAGCTTGAACTTGGATAAATTATCTTAACATGTCAACTGAATTGACAAATTGCTCGTTTTGGGCTGATGTTAAAGTTATCTCCTCAGTTTTTTTTATCAACATCGTCTCATGGTCTATCCAGGAAAAAAGAAAACAAAAATTTATGTTTTGGCTATTTTAAATTATTCACAAGGAATTTTTTTGGCAAAGATTAAAACTAAAAGTAAAGCTAACCCAAACATCCCCTCATTGAGATATCTATTCACCAATAACGGAAAGATGATTATAGGTTGTTAGGAGTTATGACTGTTGTTTTCGCTCCTGACATGTGATTTGAGTTTTTATCGATTTTGTCATGCTTATAAATCGAACAGTGCACGTAGTGAACCAACCATTTAATACATTTAACAAAGATAAAAAATAGCTCGTTTGACTATTTTAATTTGTGCTATAGTGAAACTGATTGAAAAACTTGCAGCTGGAAATGTGTTTGTGAGTAAAGGAGACTATGAGGTGCCATTCGAGTTTTTTTTTTTTTATTTTTTTAAATAGAAAAGATGGGGTCACTTTAGTGTCAAACTACAAATGTTTTTCCAGCTTTTTTTAAAGAAATAAAGAAACAAGCACTAATAGGTGACAATAGAAAAATAAAGTGCATCAGATTTAGTTACCAACAAGGAGAGTGAATGAGAGCCACACAGGGTGTAGCCTAAAATGTGTAAATTTTAGTTATCGTAAGAATTAAACTCACTAAAATGGAGTTATCAATTAGGTATAGTTGTATCCAGTGTGTGCAGTTTTCATGAAAAAGTTCCCATTTGCAGGGCATCTGGAAAGTCAAACAACGACATTTAAAGTGATGCATATCGTACATTTGGAAATCAGGGATTTGGTGAAACTATTTTTAGGTCGTGAGGAACGTCTCACCAGTCAAGGTAAGTTGTAAGAAATTTATACGGTGAGTGAAAAACATCAATGACTAAATGGTTGTATCAATGTTGTTGATGTTTATTTACAACACTAAATGGTTGCAAAACATGATGTTGCATATATCAACTCACAGGAAGTCATTGATAGAGCTCGAGTTACCTAGACCGCAGCTCAGGTGAGTTGTACGTGACTGTGATTTTCATTTTGTATTTTGTTTGTTTACATCTTACTATCTATTTTGTTTTTGATAAATGTATGTTAGAGAGTAGTATAGTGTATTATTAGCTAACATAACTTTAAGATGGGTATGGACACATTGGTGTATATTAAGTTTAAGAATAAGTCAAGAAAAAATGGTCATAGCTAATATCCAAAAGAAGCAGGGTTGTTTGGCATTGTGTTTGAGATAAGGAATATGACATGTAGTAATCAAAATGACATAATTAATCTGTTGTAAGTTTCGAACAAACAACCTATAAATATTGGATACTTTTAGCTAATATTTGACCATAAATGTTAAAGAGTTTCACTGTGCTTTCACATTAGAAACTGAATATGTGGTATATCAGTATATGCAAATGCAAAATAACATAATAGCTCTCGAAAGTACTTAATCGACATAAACAGAAGAGAGAAAAAGGGCTAATTACATCGAGAGGGAAGTTGAGAAGTGTTAAGGTTGACCAAAGTGTCTCTGGATGTCTCTAAAAAACTACGCCTTCTGAATTTGGGATAAGGTTCAACTTGGCTATAATTTCTGGTGTTGTTAGGTTCATCTTCTTATGGCGAGCAGCATGAATACCATAAATGATATATAAAAGAAATAGACAAATCCTGAATGCTAACTGAGAACATCCATTAAAGTAGTATTTTGTATTATTAGCTTTTAGGTTGATGTTATTGTAAAGCTCATGTGAAGTTAAGTCCAAGCACATCAAGAAGTGTTGGTGCCCCTGAATTATTCGGGCTTCAAGTTTTGTTCTATTTATTTCACTCTATTGTGATCTTTGTGGCTTGAAATTTCGGCATTGTTTGGTTTGGTTAAGTAGGTTTTGCTGTTATCCTTAAGATACATATTTATTAAGTGGTTTGGTTTGTTAACTTAACATTTTTTAAATAGTCGGCCATGATATCACAAAAGAAATGCCGGCATTGTACATTCCCTTTATGTAAATTATCTCGTTGTAATGGTAATTTTTTATTATTTTTTCACTGTCATAAGGAGGGGGTAGCGAACCTATCAAATAATCAAGCAATCATGGAACAAGTGGCTTGCGGTTTGAGGAGCGGCTAAAGAAGTTCTTCTAATAATCATGTCTCTTTTTGTATCACTTTGTAGCAGCAACTCAACCATTCAATGCATTAGCATTTGTTTTGAATGGTGTTAACTTTAGAGCATTTTATTTTGCATACACCGCGGATTCTATGGTATAAACATCACAATCTCTATTTGTTTACCCAATTTGATTAATGAGTTCGCTATAATGACCTAATAAATATAAGTACGTAACACTGATTTTATAATTATCGATATCAATTTGATTGGTATAATAAGCATACTATCTTTATACATCGCCTCTACCCATGGTTTGGTCAGGCTGTGGGTTGCTCACAAATAGTTGAGCCACCACCGTGATCTCCACCATCTAAAACCTCACATCCCCGAGGTTTTTTTGAAGGTTTTGAGGTTTGTTTGATTATATTTGAGCTTTTTTAGATGTATACATTTTCCAGCCTTTTATGGTTATTTTCCAAGATCTATGTGTTTGATTATGTTTTGAAGGTATTTTAGAAAAATATCTAACATTTTTTTTCTGTAGATCCACTGCCGACATCCCCGTGGTTGTCGTCGGAATGACTGTATCTGCACTTCGCTGAATTTTGAATCCGGTATTGCAGGTATGTGTTTTTTGTGTTTATAAATATATGAATTATAATTTATTTATGTCTCTTAAATGTGTATTGATTTTACATTATATATAGTTTTTGGATGATTTAGTTGAAATTGTCTATGATACTTTATAAGGGTTGATGTAAGACCTGAGATAAATAGTTTGTGCCAGCTCAAAGTTTCAATTTTAAGGTTGTTTGGGCCTGCTGAAAATTGAAGTTTTAATGTTTATGATTGCTAAGCTCCTGTAACAACCCTTTATGAGTAATTTCAAACATTATTTAAAGTTTCTTATTTTACACAAATACCCTGAAATGATCTATCTGATGCATGTCAAAATGTAGATATGCAGTTTCGATAGGCAGTCCCAAACACCCCTAAAAATTACTTATCTGATGTATCTGACAATAGGACTATGGGAGCCGCTGCAAACATGGTTCTGTTCCATGAGGTTATGTTCGTAGCACAAATGTTTATAACAAGAGATCAAGTTGTAGGACAAAGTTAGGGTAGGATTATACCGAAGAATAGAAATGGAACAACAAACACTAGGCAAGATAGTACACTTTGATGACATATATTGGAACTAGCATGATTCAGTTTGTTTTTTCGCTAAGAGTTATTTTGTTAATAGAATGAAATTTTATAAAACAGCATATAGTACAGAACTATTGAACTTTTGAGTTTTTATGAGAATATGTACAGCCTTTGCCCCGTAACGTGAATTATTAATATGAAGTTTAAAGTTGGTAGATTACTTATGGGCTAATAAGTTGAGTATCGTGCTATGAATATTGAAATGTGGTGATGGTTACTTATGTGAACAAAAGGTTGTTCATTATACATGGCTACAAATTTAAATCTATAGTCATGTCAGTAAATATGGTTAGATTTACTTTTGTAACTTCTATGTTTATATGTTGTCTTTATTATTCACTTTTTGGCCTTCTGTTTTTCCTATTTGATGATTATTCTAATCTAAAGCTCTTGCTTTTTTTGTTGCAGAGACCTTTTGTACAGTCTTGTAGTTCTAGATTTGAAATAATTATAATAAAACTGGGACTTTACGGTAGTTAAATATTAATATTATTTCTGTCAATCTCTGGTGCCATTGTTTTTGGTATTTTTGCAGTTTGTGGCCATGTCACCTAGCCAGAAGAAGATTTTGTGATCGAATAAACACAGATTAAGAGCTGAAGTATGTTGGATATGAACAGTTTTGCGGTTCTTATGAAACTTTTACTTCATTATAAAAATTATTGGAACAACACAATAGTATTCTATTTTTTAATGGTGATAGTATCAAATATAAATTTTACTGAATTTGACTATAAAAGTCATAGTGCAATATGTTTATGTAACTAACAGAGAGAAGAAACAAGGGCCTAAAAGATGTGAAGTTTAGCAGGGAAGCCATTGATGCAGAGTCAACAGGAAGCTTTATATGGTCAACGGAAAAGAAGGGGCTGTTTATGATGTGGATATGGATACATGGCCAGATATGCCGGCTGAGATGCTGGCCGGTTGGAGAGGTCCAATGGCTGCCATGGATGAGGAGGTGATACTTATCGTGGATGAGATAAAAGGTGTGTTGAGAAAATTTGATGATGTGATGAAAGTGTGGGTTGATGTTGTTGAAGATGAGAGGCAGCTCAGTTTAAGTCTGAGTTGTAATTAACCACGATATAAAACACGCATTCAATATGATTTAGGTATAAGATTATTCATTGAGTTCATTCATCAGTCAGTTTGTAGCAAGGTTTTTAATTGTGATCTGAAAATAGATTTGCATGTTTGCTTGATATCATGTATATTATATTGAAATGAGTATATACATCATAAATTCCATATTGGTTATTTATGTCCATGATCTTTAAAGTTGAGATTCCTAAACTTCAACCACACTCTTTAAACTACATATTTTTTTATATTTGGAAAATGAATGACACAGAAACACTCTAACCATGCTATATATTAGAATCCTTTATATTTAGAGGATAACTATATATTTATCCTCTAAATGATATAGTAATGCAATATATATATATATATATATATAGGGGACCGTTCAATGCAGAACCACTTTTTTGTACAGAACCTACAGAACCACTTTAAACCAATTTGAATTTAGTATTATTAAACATTTCTATTTTATTTAAAAGGGTAAAATAGTCAAAATACATTTTGACTTTTTTGAATTTTTTTAATTAAAAAAACGTTTTTTAAAACCCCTTAATTTTCAGAAGTAAAAAAATTATTTTTTATTTTACATTTTTTCAGTATATTTGTTTTCAAAAGAAAAAAAACACGTGCATATGTGTTTTTTTTTAATATTGTAAATTTCATATGTTTTAACATACATTTTTTTGCTTAGAATGGTAGTTGCACATATGTTTCTAGTATACATTCTTTAATCTTCAAAATTTATAACCAAAAACATAAACATATATACTCAGCTTCTAAACTAATAACAAACAAAAAACATAAATATATTAACAAAATTTGATATAAAATAAAACTCATTTCAAATACAAATGCAACTTGTTAAATATATTTTCCACTTCATTCAAAAACATGTGTGTACTCTTCCGAAACATATGTGCACGCTTCACTTTCTTTTCAAATTCATTAAAACCCATGAGTACCCTTGCAAGAACATATGTGCATGCTGCTCTTTTTCGTCAAAATCATTATATTATATGTACACGCCTTTCGATAACATATATGTACGACTTCTAAAAACACAAATGCATTCATTGATTATCTTCATCATACGCCGTCTTTTAAATAATTAAGCCATCCTCACTGAAACAAATATATAAAAAAAAAAAAAACTAATTAAACTTTAATCAATCGAAACAAATATCAATTAAAACACACATAAAGTACTAAACAAATATCACATTTAAACATATACAATGAGAATTAAATTAACACGACAAAGTAACATGAGCATGCTCAACAAATTCATTAGAACATATATGCGCGTCTTTCAATAACATATATGCACGGCTTTTAAAAACACAAGCGCATCGGTTCATCATCTTCATCATACCGCTCTTTCTTATGAGTCCTTCTCACTAAAACCTATGAAATAACTTATCATTCGTAACCATCTAATTTGTTACGAGACCACATGAACAATCCAAAGTTAAGTGAAACATATGATGATATACGCAAACAAAAATAAGTAAAACATTTAACGTAAAAAACGTATTACTAAATAGAAAAAGAAACAAAAATCAAGTAGATTAAAAAATTACATACAAATAGCACAAAGTTCAGTACGAGAAACGAAAAAAGGGTAGAAGCCATTAAAATTTCTATCCCACTATTGGATGATTGAGATCTAGTTTTCCACTAAATTACACAATATCATTTGTATATATATTTTTGGTTACCTTTACAGATAGGTGTAATTGATCAAGCCATGAAAAATTGTGGGTGACGTAATTGATCAAGCCATGAAAAATTCCTTTCTCCTTCATCACTTTTGTCAATTTAATAATGAACCAATCTTCATTAGCAGATCAATATAAAATAAAAGACCAAATCTTCAAATATATAAAACCAATAAAAATCGAACCTTTAATAACGAATCCAATATAAAATAAAAGACCAATCTCCTTCATCACTTGATCAACCTATGATGTATGTCACAAAAATTAATTAGATAGTAACAAAGAAGAAAAATTAAATACCTTTTATTTGCCTTACATAATAGATCTGCAACCAAACTATCATGTAAACTATAACAAGATGCCAAAAACATTTCCATCTTCTCACCCTTTTCTATTTTCTGAAATATCCATCGACATCAAACACGATTCACGCACTAAATTTTTTTTATAATCGAAAATGGAAAAACGTTTAGAGAAGGGAGGTGACACATAGGTTTTTTATTATGGTTTTTAGGTTTAGAGAAGAGAGAAAAATGAATCTGCAAATCAGTCGGTTATAGATAAAAAGTGAGAAAAACGTGCTTGACTAATTTTTATAGATTGCCTATAATACCCTTTTATCTTTTTCAAATGTTTAGTTATTTACAAAAATGACATCTTGCATTGATATGATGTACATCATGCATTATTAGGAGTAAAAAGAATGGTTATGTAGGTTCTGTATAAAAAAGTGGTTCTGCAAAGAAAATCTCACTATATATGTGTATGTGTATATATATATATATATATATATATACACATATACATATATAGTGAGATATATATATATGTATATATATATGTATATATATATATGTATAGGGATGGGATCATGAGAAAACCTTATTTTGGTGGAAAACCCAGAAAACCTAGAAAAACCAAACAAATGCCCTAAAAAAATCAAACAGATGCCCTAATTTTTTCAGGCTAAAAATTGTTTTTTCAGGCAAATATGGCCTCGATTTACACTCTGTAAAAACCAAAAAAAACAAACAGATGCCCTAAAAAACTAGGGCATCTGTTTGATTTTTTTAGGGCATCTGTTTGGTTTTCTGGGTTTTCTAGCAAAATATGGTTTTCCCTAGAACCCATCCCTATATATATATGTATATACATATGTATATGTATATACATATGTATATGTATATACATATACATATACATATATACATATACATATACATATATATATATATATACATATATATATACATATATATATATATATGTATATGTATCTCACTATATATGTGTATGTGTCTATATATATATATATATATATATATATATATATATATATATATATATATATATATATATATATACACAATTTAGAAGTGCCCATGGTGTTCTTTTTTTTCCTTTTTTTGTAAATTAGTTAATTTTGGTAAAAATGGTGGTTAACGGTTATGATCAATGCTAAGTTTTGTAACCATCGACATTTAATTGTGTGTAAATGCCTTTATAGTTTCAGTTATAAAAAAGCTAAAAGTCTCTTATGATCAATACTATTAATACTTAGGTTAAAATGACAAAGTGACAAATTTTCGAGACGATTGATCCTTATAGAACAAGATTCGTGCATCGCACCAACCCCTCCTTCAAGAACAAGTTTGATGCTCACCATAAGTAAAACTTTTATTTTTCCTACGACACACTTTTCTGTTCAGCTATGATCAAAGAGCGGACCCAAAATATGTAACACAAGATTTTACACAAAACCAAACCCTAGTGTAATGCAAACCGTCTTCCAAACCCAACCACCGAGATATGAACTTATAATATGTTTCACATCATTAACCAAAAGATTTTACACAAAAACAAGCCCGGTGCAACGCACGGGTCAGTCTATAGGTGATTAGACAATTAAATAACATATTATTAATTATTAAACGCAATAGATAAATCACCAATCAACGGATCCATAGAGTCATATGATCAATCAAAGTTAAAACATGAAAAGTAGTACCTTTGTAGCATGATCGGTAGAATCAACTGGTGACTTCACCTTAACACAACACTTCCAATGAAACCAAGTGATCAATGGAGATCACATCTATGATGTATCCACACTACACTTCCTTGTATACCAAATAGATGCTAGTCTTAACCTTGTAGCCTTGTAAAACACTTTTGAATGAACAAGATGCAAAAGTTGGATCAAGAAAACAAAAAAACATATCATGTATGTGTTTATGTGCCGTGTTATATAGAGAGAAAAGAGGAGAAGATTTATGGTAAATTTGTAATCAAATTAATGAGAGAATATCTCATAATTATTTACCATAAAAACTTGATCTTATCTTTCTTTTCCTCCTCTATAGGCCGGCCACCCTTATGGGTGTTTAGTGGGCTTTCTTAAACTTTTCAAGTCCAATAAATATAGTACACTACTTATTTATTAGAAGCCTAATATTGATCTCGAGTTACATAGGTTATTTATATACCGTAAATACAATAAACACGATATATAAAATGGTACATCAGTGTATATGTGTGTAACCCTATAGGCTCACATGTGTCTAGCCATATAATTATTTATTATGACATGAGTATACTCCAACAGCTCCCACTTGAGCACGTCATAATAATCAAGTAATTATACAAGCAAAGGTTAGCGTCTAGCAACATGCCAATGCCCCCAGAAACATATGAGGATAGTTTCTTAAATATCTTATTTTAAATGATTTAGATATCAATCATCCTTTTGTTATAGATACTGTGTTGAACATCTGACATGGATCATAAGTCATTCTTATGTTTAACAATTCTGTTTCTCGATATAGACATTGAACTAGATTATCAAATTAATCAAGTATCATCTTAGTTACATTTTGGGTGTGGCCACACATACATCTGTTCAAATCATCAAGGGGCCTAGTGGTATCTTACTCCATAACATGTGGAGGAACAAATCTTATTTTGACTGTACGTGTCCGTTATATGTTTCATATCCCTTCTGAAAATGGCCTTTATAGCAGCCTTCAATAGGTCAGCGTTGAACCATATCTAAGATTAACATTCCACACACACAAAACCTACTTGCCTCTCAAGTCTAAGGATAAGAGACATAACCACTTGCGAGATTTACTATTGACGTCGATCCATGTAGTGAATACTCGTAGGTTGGGTCAGTCCAATGGTCATCCAATGAACAACATATGAGTTTGGCGGTATCATCCTTTAATATTCATACCATATGAATATGACCAAAACACTCACATTTGCCTTATTTTAATGATGCTTCGTATCATTAACTGACAATGGACGATTTAGAATAAATAAATTATTCATGGAATTAAACATGCTAATATAGAACACAGTTGTATAAATGAAAACGATCATACCAGGTATATCAATTCATTGTTTAATACAATTGCTTAAAGTTCCATTATCTAAATACTAAAAACAGATATACATGAGACTACTAGCAGGTCGAAGTTCAATGTTCCTAGCATGATAAACATGTTTGGTACAAGACATTAACTTTGTAAAAAGTACCAACTTAGTTGTCATCTGAGTGACCTTTGAGAATACTTGTTTCAAAACTCACAAATAGTGAAAGTTTTAAATAATACGATGATTGTCATTTTGTATTGTGCGTTCAAGTGCTAATACAATAATACTAGCATCGCCATAACAAATTACATAGGTTGTTTGAAGCAAGCAAAACCACCTATATGAGATAGTCTTTTTAACAGCTTCCTAAACTATAAAGTATTCTTATTCTTTAATGAATAGTGCAACAATGCTTTCAATCAAGCATGTGCAGTCAGTAGTCTTATCATTTATGATGAAAATCCTGCTATGACTGGGATTGAGAATCATCTCAATCAAAATAAGCATTAGTGTATAAACTCAACACTAATCTCCTTATTTAAATCCGTAAACTATGAACATGTCTTTAGTCCTTTGCAGGCCTTTTAGAATGTTCCTTTTATAGTAGTCTAATGACTTTTACTTAGATACTATGGTTTTAGGTTCATCTTGCATTCATGCAAGTGCTTCAATTAGTCTAATACATATTATGACATACATAATGAAACCTTTAGCTGAACTAAACATTTTCATGCATGTGTTCAACTCATCAGGTGAGATAGAACTTTGAGTCTTGCTCAACGATGTGTCATATTGTGTTAGACTTGTTGATCGCGTATGTTTATCCTAGTAAACATTTGTTCCAAGGTTGTATGTTTTATTTCGTATATCTCTCGATAGAAACATTATTCCAAACTAAGGATTAAAATCTAGCTTAGGTGAAATATTATTTCCAATATGTTGACAACATATAAGATATAAGAAAGACAAAACATAATGCTCTGACTAGCTTTAAGGTGTACTCAGGAGATCTCTTTGTTTCAATCAATATCAAATTGTTGATTTAAACTTAACATTCCAGCTCCTAGATGCATGCTCTAATCCACTTGGATTTTACAGCTTGCACATTTTCTAAAGATAACTTGGATTCATAAACCCTTTTGATTACACAACGTCCTCGCAAAGGTAATCATTCAAGAAGGAGTTTTGACATCCAATTGCCATATTTCATATTCATAAAATCAAGTATAGTAATTAATATCTTTATTCATTTAACGCTTGCAAGGAAAAGAAGTATTAATTATAGTCAATCGCTTGAGTATAAGTAAAACCCTTATCACAAGGCGCGCATTTAAATGTGTGTACATTTTTGTCTATATTAGTCTTCTCCTAGAAGAACCAATTTAACCTATCAGTCTTACCGATTGGTGAAAGATCAATCAAACTCCAAAAATAATTCTCTTTCATGGACTACATCTCAACATTCATTATGTCATTCACTAGTGTATTTAAAAGGTTGTGTAAGAAGAGACTTTCTCCAAAACAAATGCTCCCACTTGCTTCATGTAAGAGGAGACCTTCTCCAAAAACGCAGCAAGTCGAGCAACAATAAAATTGTTCTCGTTTGGGAGGTATAATATATGCTTATAGTTATTAACTCTAGTTTGCTAATAGCACGCTTAACGTGATCTTAACAAATTTAGAACTTCCTATTAGAGGTAGGGTAGTTAAGGTTACCTTCTTATTTCATAACCTGATGGTGTCTTAGTTACCTTCTTGGTTGGAACTATATCGAGTAAACACGTGTCTTTCTCAATTATGTTAACCTTGATAAGATTAGAGATGGGTAGTTAAGGTTATCAAAAATCAAACAATATCAACAGAGTTTGATTTTACACAGTAGACATAACATAGCGATGTGGTATTCTATGAGTAATGGGATTGTGAGACAGTATCACAACCTAATACCCTTTTGCTCAAATACTTGCCAATTTGTTCAAACATAATGGCATAAAAGTTCAAGGATTTTATGTACATGTCTTAACAAGAAGACATAACACGTTAATCGCTAACTTTACTTTATAAGTTTTATAGAAGTTCAAGGATTTTATGTACATGTCTTAACAAGAAGACATAACACGTTAATCACTAACTTTACGTTATAAGTCTTTGAACATGACTTCATGTACATGTCGTGACTATGAGACATGACAAGTCAATTGCGTACT